>JBAMYA010094624.1:0-21268 GCA_037176975.1 Arrhamphus sclerolepis | reverse complement strand
CTTTTTAATCTGTACATGCTGCCACTTGGTGATGTCATCAGGAGACATGGTGTTGGTTTTCACAGCTATGCTGATGATACACAGCTTTACATCATCGTGTCTCCTGAAGACCTAGAACCAGTTAACGTTCTTTTAAACTGTATTTCAGGTTCTTCTATTAGTTTATAAGTGTCTCAATGGTCTTAGGCCTTCTTATTTATCTGACCTCTCTTTTAAGTAGGAGCCCTCGTGGACCCTGAGGTCCTCAGGTACTGGCCTTTTGATCGTTCTTAAAGTCAGAAGTAAAACCTATGGCGAGGCCTCGTTTCATCATTACGGCCCCAGACTGCCTGAGGGCCTCGGGGCTGCAGAGACTGTTGATGCTGTTAAAAAGAAGCTCAAGACCGAACTTTTTAACTTGGCTTATAGCTGAATTTCATTTATTCACTTTATTTAACTTTTATCTGTTTAACTGATATTTATTTATTCTATTTGCTCTCTTATTTATTAGTTTATTTTAACATAATAATTTAATTGTATAGTCATTCATTTATGTATTTATTCATTTCTTAAGTTGCTCTTATTGATTTTAAGTTTATTTGAAATTTTATCTACTTTTAGCTCCAGTGTTCTCCTCTTGGGGGTCCTCCACGTCAGGAGCTGGTGCAGCTTGCGACGTGGACTGATCCCCACGATATTGTTTCCTCACCTGGTTCAACGACGCCCAGTTTGTTTGGAATGGAGCCAAAGGGGGGTGAGGGTGGGGTGTGGGGGGTTTGCTGTGTGTGCTGAGTTTGTGTTTGAGAGAGAGACTGAGAGGATGACTGGATGTAGATGCTGCTTGGAAATTCCTCTTATAACCTTGGCTGTGTGATGGCTGTTTTTTATTACTGTTTTTATTATGTAAAGCACTTTGTGTTGCTTTTGTATGAAAAGCACTTTAAAAATAAATTTTATCTGATTTGATTTGATCATCACGTTTTCAGTTTTCATCGTTTGTGAAACTAACTACCATGAAAGCTGTGTTGCGTTGTAAAAACATAAATTAAAACAGAATGCAACCATTTCTGAATCTCATAATCCCATATTTTATTCCCAAAGAACTTTTCACCTGCTGAAATTGAGACATTTTATCAACGGATGGTTCAAAATCCTGCATCTCTGATGGTATGCAGCCATATTAGTGTCAGAGTGACACAAAAAAAAGGATTAAAAAGAAGGATAAAAACACGTTCATTCAAACGCAGTCATTTTTGACCCACTTCTGGAAGAGCAGGGTCCCGTCTCTGGCACTGCTCAATCACCTGGATGGTTTTCTCTTTTTCATGCTTTTGCATAATATTCAGTGTTGGAAGGAAAACGTGGAAATTATAGAAACAAATTCGAATTGTATGATTTCATGTCAAAATATTGCAAAATTTTCATATTTTCCAAAACATTCTATTTTAAGTCAAAAAGTCTGATTTATGTGACATTTTTGATTGAAAGATAAAAAAGAACTTTGTTGTAGAAAAAAAAAGTCAAATTTCTTATTCTTATTTCTTATTTATTTGTAATTTTAAAAGAAAAAAAAGATTTTAAGTAAAAAAAAAAAAAAAAGTAAAGATTTGCAAGACAGAAAAAAAATCTAAATTGGCTCAATTTTATGGTGACATTTTTGTCATTGTTTTGCAAATTGTATGAAATTTAAGATTTTGAACTTTTTTTTTAGTCTTTTTTTTTTGTTTTTGAGATTTTATGACCAAGTCCAGGAACTGGTTCTCTCAACATAACTGTTTGAAAATAAAGAATTACTGCACCTTCAAAACCCTAAATTTTATGATAAAAGTCACAATTTTCCTATGACAAAAAATATTTTTCTTTACTATTAAAAAAAGTAATATAAAATTTGCCATTTCACAACAAAATGTGCTTATTTTTTCATGAAAAAGGCTTTTCTTTTAAATTTGCAATTACAACCAAAAAAAGTCATGATTTTGTGAAATTGAAGATTCTATGATAAAATTATTATTTTTTCTTTCTTTATTACAACCAACAGCTCAGGAACTAGCTGGGAATCTGACAACATAGAGGTAAAAAAACAAACAAAAAAAAGAATTGCTGACCCTTTAACGATAACCATGGTGATGACGTAGCCAGGGATGAAATAGAGTTTGACATCACTGCTTTATTCATTTATTTATCTTGAGTCCAGCTGTCAGTAAATTATCCAGTTTTCATGGTGAATTGCACAAAGAAGAACTAAATCAGTGTACGACAACGAAGGATGACTGAGAAGTGAAAGTCTTTCATGATAATTGCTGACAACAGTCCTGAAAAAAGGAAATGTTTATCCCGGTGAACACATGAATCCTTCTGAGCCCCTTTTAAAATGTTAGATGCTCCCGTTGCAGAACAAAACCAAACTAGTTTGAAATAACTGACAGGATTTGCTCTCGTAGCTCAGAGGTGTGGCAACCACATTCTTTCTCATTTGGCCATTTCCTCCACAAACAGCCCTTTCTTCTCTTCCCTCTTAATGATAAGTGTGTTTCTCTGGTCTCCACTTTCCTCCCTGATCGATATCTGAACCCCTCCTCCTCTGCAGTCCATCAATACTGAATTTAGAGGAAGAAAAAACATTTTCAGGAACAATGGTGGACCACTGGAACCTTGCTGTTGTGAGTTTGTGTATATTTTTGGGGGGGATGTGATTCTGCTCGTGTGTGTTGTAAAAACTCGCTTTTTAATGCAAGTGCACCTCGTCAGCAGCCAGAAAATGGATTAATCCCTCCAACATTAACGGTGGAAGGAGAAGCATGAAGGAAGAGAGTTTGTGAGGAGGATAGATTTACTCCACCTCCCAAATTAAGAAGAAAAAAAAAAGTTTTTCTTTCATGAAGCATTAGAGAGATGATTAATTTTGTCATCTCATAGGAAGATGGAGGGATGGAGGGAGAGCTTGTGAAGTGGCCCTTCTGTCCTCCCTGGCAGTAATAGGATTGTTCGCTTACTGGGGTGCTGATTAAAATGGAAATTCAATGCAGCTCTCATCTTACACACACACACATTTAATATTCAGGTGTGTGGAAACCAGGATGTGACCTGCCGTCTCGCACAGACGAGAAATAAACAAGTATGAAGAGGAGAGGGAAGGCTGGAAACAGGAGGACAAAAGAAGCTGAGGAGAAGCCTGCAGAATGAGGAGTTACATAAACAGACTCCAGGAGCAAAAGTCCCATCTGATTTATTCACTTTCAGCGGGATAGCCTCATAACTATCCCGCTTTAACAATGCAGCTCATGCACATGAACTCCCACTTTTCTGAGTTCGGGCACAGAAGCAACTTCACATGCTAACGAAATGCAGCGCAGTAGATAAACTTTACAGGAAAGGTGAAGTCAGCAGCACACGTCTAACGAGGAAACCCACTTCTTTTTTCCTGTGATGTGAAAACTCGTCTCAATGACAAAGCGCTTCAGGGTCAGATGGTGCTGCACCATGAGATTTTATGTAGTCTGGATGGTAAACAGCGATCGTTTGAAACCGCTTTGACGTCAACGGTTATTTAAAGACTTGGACTTTGGTGACAGTCGCTTATGTCGGGTTCACACTGTACGACTTTGTCCGTCTCAGATGAAAGATCGCCACCGAAGCTCAGAAACGATGGTGGTAGATCTCACAGTGATGCAGATATCAGCAGCGTCAGAAATTAAGAGGACTCGTGTTGTTCATTGCTGCTCTGCAGTGTTTGTAATGAAGAGAGACGGATGTTCAAAAGAGCAGCAGTTACTGTGTGGTGATGCAGCAGAAGCTGCAGATGAGAAGGGAATCGTTTTCAGAGATGGTGAGTCCATGCGTTTGCCTCAGAAAGGCTGATTCAACACGACACCCGATCTCCGTCTCACTCTGGGAGCCTTCAAACACCGAGAAGCGATTTGCTTGACGAGCCACCGACTCTGTTGCCACCAGCGCAGAACGCAGCAGCGAGCCGGCGACTCCCAGCGGTGCAGCGCAGAGCCAGAGCGTTTAAAGGGGCGTCATCCCTCATTCCTGCTCCTCTCTTCCATCCCTTCATCTTTCTTCTTCCATTTCGTTTTCCCCTGCACTCCTCTCTGCACCTTCTCTTCCATGTACCAAGATCACCTCTTTGTTTCCTCCTATATTCCTTCTCTCCATCATCAACATCTTCTTCCCACTCTTTCTTTTTCTCGTTTTACATGTTTCATGTTTTCTATCATTTCCCTTCTTTGTTTCTCTCATCTATTCATCATCTCAGGTCACTTTGCTGCTTTTCCTTTATTTTGATTTTTTTTTACTCTTGTTGCACGTTTTGATTCTTTCTCTTCTAGATCTCCACTTTCCTCCTCTCTTTCTCTCTTTCTTCCCTGTTTTCTTTCATCCGCTCACCTCTTTTTTTCTTCCTTACGAGGAGAGGCAGAAGTGACAGAGAGGGGTGTAACTCCTGTTCAGTCTCTCAGATTACGGGGATAAAAGAAACCACTTTGTACTTGAAAATCTCCTCTCGCTCTCAGAGCTCAAAGGGATTTTGTTTTGTTTTTTTTCTTAGAAATACCTGAAACATGCTGGTCCTTTTTCCGCCGGCTGAATCCTAATCTGGTTTGACTTGTTAGGAGAAAACGGCTCTTTATCAAACGCTACGAGGAGGAAACTGCAGAGACATGTGATTGATCGTGCAGCTGTGCAGGTCAGAGGTCGTCAGCAGAAGCATGATGACTGAAGGTGCTTTATATTTGTAAGAATTCCAGAATCATCTACTGAGATGAATTTTTGTCAGGAAATATTAACCGCGGCCCCTTTAAGGGTCGAGCATTCGTCACCGCTTCCTAACTCTGAAAGGTCTTTTGCTGGAGTGAACCTTTTCTTTACAGCTATTAGGAAACTGTTAGAGAAAGTTTAATACAGATGTGGAACATGTTTATAGTACAAGTAAATCAAAGGTCTGATCGGTGGACTTCTTCTAGCTGGTTCTTCTGTCAGAGCCATCTGGGGACCCATCAGCTATATTTGGATGGTTTATCGTCTGGGGAAGCTCACGTGTTTGAATGAAACGGTGACGAGGTTATAAAAAGGAAAAAGATTTGGAGGTTTGAGTAAAAAGCTTTCTGCCCTTCAATATACACAGAAGCTTCAACCCAAAACGGCTCAAACTGTAGTTCAACTCGGACAACAAATAGAAACCAGAAAGGTCACCGCTGCAGCGTGTTGGTTCTCGGTCGCCTACCTGAACGATGCCCTTCCTGCACAATTACTCTCGTAATGGCAGAGGTTTCAAACTTCATCAATTTTACAATTACTACGTCTGCTGTGCTCTGGGGAACACCCGAGGGTTTAGAAAAGGTTTTATGCTCATGGCTTAGCTTTTGTCCTGACCTTCAGACTCAGTTCTGGGACTTAATATATTGGTTTAGGCTTCTCAAGAAAGCTTTCTGACAACTGAACTCCAGTTCTGACATAAAGAGTCTAAAAATGATGGTCAAAAGTTGGATTTTTACAGAAGTTAAAGTGAAGCTGCTTTGTGAAGCGACTGGATCACATTTTTATCTGTTAAAGCTGTGCAGCATTGCTGTATGAATTTTATAGCACGTACAAATTGTGATTTTGTCAGTGTAACTGAATGAGGTATTTCTCTCTGGAACATCTGTTGCATCCTGCTGTTTTTGATCAAAATTCAAATTTGCTTCTCGTTCTTTCTCTCTCTCTCCGTCATGAGCGTCACCTTCCTTTCGTGTCGTATCAATAGTTGGTCTTCACTTGTTCCAAAACTTCAGAGAAACGGCATTATCAAAGAAGTTGGACAAGACTGAGGATCCGGTGACAGATAGACTAAAAATAGAGTGAGGAGTAATTAGAGTTGGACCAAACATCCGTCGGTGAAAACTAGTAGGGGCTACTCGAGTACCACGAAAATGGTATCCTCTAGGTGGCAGCACCAGTTGAAAACAGTCGTTGCCGCTGCATTTGGGGCTTTTAAAAGATATGAAAACTGATTCAGAGGGAGGGTGAGGACTAAACAGGGAAGCATGTCAATGTGAGGAACCTCAGAAGAAAATTCTCAGCTATGTTCCAGACAGAAAAGACGATCACGGTGATCATGGTCCAGTCCGTTTTCCCTGGAAAAACTGGAGGAAGCCTTAACAGAGAAGTGCACAGGTCTACAAAAGCCCCAGAAGAGTTAGGCTTCTGCCCACCTACACATTATATACCTCTGTACTTCGGTAGCACTTATTGTAGCACAAGTGCAAACAGATGAGCAGCAGGGGTCCACTTGAGGAGCCATGTTTTCTAAGGGTCTGTGTGTGTGGAGCAGGTTAATATCAAGGGCCAACATCCCCACTGAGACGTAACCGTAGAAAATGAAGAAATGTTCCAGATCTTTGACTGGACCTCGACCCACTAAACACTGGCTCCAAAATGAAGTAAATCCAAATGACGTCCATATTAAAATACATCAGAAATCAGAAAACAAACAAACAAATATGCAAAAACTAGTTTTGGTCTCTGTAGTCTGGTTTTACATCTGGGACAGGAGGAATGAAATCATTATTATTATTATTAGTAGTAGTAGTAGTAGTAGTAGTACTAGTATTATTATTATTATCCTGTGACCCGGTTCCAGATGAGCAGAAAAAGATGGATTGTATTTATTTATTTATTTAGCTTTGTACATTAGGTAAAAATATAAAAGCAATAAATTCTTTAGCAGCTGACCAAAAGTCCAGGCATCATTTGAATGTTTATACGTATATGTTTGTACATAAACTTATTAGATATCGAAACATATTAATATTTTATAATTGTTACGTACTTTACTATATTACAATGTATATTTTTTTATATCATTTTTTGTCCTAGTTCTCCTCATCTCCCCCCTCCAGTTAGTCTTCAGCAGGAGGGCCCACCTAAGATCCAGGTTCTGGTCCAGGTTTCTTCACAAGAGGGAGTTTTTTCTTGCCATGTGCTCAGGGGTCAAGCTCTGGGTTTCTAAAGCACCTAGAGATGACTTGTCGAAAATAGGCTCTATATAAATATATAAATAAATTGAATTGAATTGAACAGAGTTGTCTCTATGTCAGTTTCTTATTGGCCAGTTTCTGGAACAAGACCAGGTCCACACCATTTTAGCTGTTTATCATTTAGCATTTTACTGACTTTTGAGCTTCTGAGCTGTGAAGACCTTCCAGATCGTAGTCAGAATTGAATGAGGACACGGTTTGCTGTTCACTGTGCTAACAGACCACCATGACTGGCTGTAGGTTGGTCTGGAAGCTTCTGAGGAAAAAACTCAGCTCAACCGAATGCAGCGGTAAGGTCAAAGGTGAGAGCTGCTGGTCCTTTCCTTTATGGCGCCACACAGTACAAGGAAAAAGAAGCTTCTGCAGGTCTCTGTAGAAAACCTACTGCTTTATTCAGTCGATGGATAATATCCAAGCTGTGAGCAGATGTTCTGTCTGCAGCGACTCAGGTGACGGTGAAATGTGGTGGGAGGCTCACCAACTCCCACCAACCATAAATTCTTGTGAAAAGAAAATCTCGCTGCTAAAAATGTTCTTGCCTAAAGTCAAACATCACATAGATAAAGACATCCATTCCACTTCTCACACACACACCTCCTCTCTGATCAGAGATCAGCACCATTTCCTCTCAATCCATCAGACTCCCCGTGGAGCTCAGCGACAGATATGGAAAGGAGGAAATGGAAAAAGTGGGTTTGGACACAGAGAGGATTGGACACGGTGATTTTCTGCTCTGCGGGGGTGCAGATCCATGGGCAGCCTAATAGGCTAAGGAGGGCACGGCGTGGGGGCACTCTCCACACCTCAGGGGGGTCACAGATTGAGGCTTCATGTATTCCGTCAAAGACGATGGTCTGAGAAGTCTTTGACAGCGAGGCCACTTCAGGGTTACAGCAAAGCCGCTCAGTCCAGCAGCGAGTCTTTTGTGTCATTGCAAAGTCACTTAAAATTCCTCCAAAGAAGATGAAAAAGAAAAAAAAATAAGCAGGGAGGACTGGTAACTCGTGACCCCAACTTTATGGGTTGTTTTTTTGTTTGTTTTTTTTCTGCTTGAAATTCATTTACTCAACAGACCTCCTCTGAATTCACTTTTTTTCCCTTTAAACTCTTTTGAGCTAAATCATCACACATCCCAACAAACGACAGTTCAAAGCAAAGCTCACACCGGATAACCGCCCGTCTTATTGGGTATTTCAGGAGCTTATTTGTTAGAGCTTTCAGAGCACCAGGGAGGCATTCATGCCAACCACCAACGATGGAGATTCTGGCGCTGGTAGTGTAACTGGAAATACACTAAATTCAAATATGCTATCACTTCCCTTTAAAGCTCTCGTGCCCCTACAGGCAGTAAGTGGCATTTCTCTCTCATCATTTCTGTCTTTTACATCTGCCACGGCTCTGCCATGGTGTGTGTTGTTGTTGATGTGTTACAGTTACAGCTACGCAGACGCACCCAGAAAGCTGGTTTGTCTGTTTTTTGCTGGAGCAGGTGTTTATTATCGCTGCAGCTTCACTTCATAATCTCAAACCAATATTTTAACGTGAACGAAAGTCCTCTCTTCTGCTATTGTGGGAATGTGGCTCCTTGGGAAGTCAGCTGCATCTGAAGGATGCAGATCAGTTAAAGCAACTCCAGGTATTTTATTGGACGGCAAAAGAACTGAAGCAGTTTTGACCAAATGGAATATGTGTTTGCAGCAAAATGACAATTAATGGCAGCAACAGAGCGATGTCTAAATGTCTCAAACTAAATTCCTATTTTAAGCCTCTGACAAGAATCAGAATTCCATTCCAGTGATAGTTTTGAACCTTGTCAGAGGCTAAAAATTGGCTATTTATTTAGATGTAGGTCTGTTACCCCCAAGTGCTAACATTTTTGCACCAAACACACATTCTAACTCGAAACTGCATCTGTCCACCTTGTTTTGGTCCCCAGCATCAACAAAAATACGCTTCTTTAAGTGGGCAATGTTCCTTTAAATTACTCCCAGTCAGCCACGATGGACCCAGGTTTCAGAGTCACTGCTGCCTGAACGTTGTCACCGTGTCCACGTCTCAGAAGACGAGATGAAGACCTGATTCACCAAAAGATAAAACGTTGTGCTGCCATCTCTTTTCACTGCACAGTTGTTAACCGCTGATTAGCGAAGACACACTGCTACAATCTTCAGCGTGATCGTGCTGCTTGAACACTGCTAAACATTTCAACATTTTAACTACACAGTATTGATTACGCTTCACATAACGACCGTAGCGCAGCCGTTAACAACTGTTGCTCCTCCGGTCGCAGCCTTGCTGTTGCTTTTGTGACATCTAAACTCACCGATTCAAAGAGTGTAGAACTTTTTTGTCCTCCTTATTTGAAATCAAGTCAACCGAAAAAAAAAGAAAAAGAAAAAGAAAATCCAGTAGCGAACGGGGGACCAGACTTTACCGAGTGTTGTGTATAAAAACAGCTATGATGAAGCTTCATTTCATAAAAGAAACAAGTTGAATTCTGAATGGACTGATGATGTGCAGCTGATGCATATTATATTGGCCTCTAGAAACACTTACATTTGAGAAGCTCCTTCAAATAGATGCACCACTTTTTACAATTTAATTAGGTCACATTTGGCCTGAAAAGAAAAGGCAGGAATTTGCTGGAGACTTGAATTCTTTCCACCATATTTACGAGCAGACCGACATTATGGACAAAATAAAACCTCGTACAGACTCGCAGTCCCAGGAACAGACAAAACACACATGAATGAACGTATCCTTGATATTAATTATATACTTTATACTTTTCATGCACCAACGCCACGACACTTCATGCAGGTTGATTAGGGATTCAGGACAAAAGAATCCTATTTAGATTAAAACAAGCTCCTCAGCTGATAAAATCTCGTCTGCAAACACCAGCCTACGTGTCGGTTCGTCTTTTCATGGAAAGACTTTGAACAAAAAGGCGTTAGAGGTGTAAAATCGACACAATCACAGCAGCGGAGTTTCTGCTGCGTGTTGAGATTGTCCCCCAGGCTTTGGTTGATCTGAACCCAGATAAGAATACTTTTTCAAGAGATGAACCATGTCCGTATGTTTGAATCTGTAACAGAGTTATTTGAGGTATTTCTCGAAGATTACTTAATTGGATGAAACAAAATGACCAAATAAATGAACTTGTTTAATACATTAATACTAATACATTAATACTAATACTAATACATTAATACTAATTTTCTCTGCGTAGGAGGAGGAGTTTGTCTTTTAAGGTCGCCTCATTGCTACTCTTTCACCAAATTTAAAAGGCCGAAGTAAGAACAGTTGATCTTTGAAAACAAGAGAAATCCAGATGTCTCTGGCACATTTTCAGATGTTTCCAAGGTCTTTAGAGAGAGAAAACGACTGCGGAGGCCAAAACTCCAGCAGCAGATACATGAAGCGATTCAATATTTGACCTATGAAGCAAATATTTTGGTCTGATCGACACACTAATGGCCACAAGTCAAAATGTCTTAAAGTCTAAGAGTTTTACAACAGTTTTAAACTAAAAAAAAAGGTCCAAATTATAATACTGCCACCACCGTGTTTCACAGATGATGTAGGACATCTGTAGTAAACTGCAGCAAAGCTTCAACCAGAAAAACTCTCCTTTTCTTTAGTTTTACGTTCCCCTCACGATGGACACGTTAACATTAACAAATGACATTTTTTCCCTCGATCAGTAAATATTCTAAGTATGTATTATATGCAAAATTAATTTGAAAAACATCAATATTTAGAGGATTCTCACTTGGGATTGTGACTGTTTTATTTTAATTTTAATGTTGTAAATCACTGAATCTGTGCTCACTGGGATGAAGATTTGAACTAGAAAAAAGAAAAACGTTATACAGGCAAAAATACCAAGATGGAGTGGATGACAGTAATCAACAGAGCAGAGAGCTGTCAACAGAGATTACAAGGTCCAGAAGAAAGTGGAGGAAACAAGTGGAGGATGAAGACATTTACACAAAGGGGTCATCAAGCTGTCATTTTATATATTCTTGTGGATTTATCCTCCTACCCCCAGCCGCTTTATTCAGTTATACCGTATTATAATTGGTAGTGAAGCTGGGATGATTGCTGGACTGAGTCTCAGCAACACCTTCCAAGTCCCACATTCAGTCTTCAATGATGAGCCCTTGATTTCATTTTTTTTTTCTAATATTATTTAAAGTAATTAAATCAGACCTTTCATAGATGCGATTTTCTGGACCTGTGTTGCAGGGACCAGCAAAAACCACCAGAAGAAAGTGAATTACATTTTTGTGAACCTCCTGGCATGCCTGACCTTACACCACATTCTGCTTTTTCTTGCTTCACGGTTCAGCAAGTGAAACATCAGAGGAGGCACTCCAGCTGTGCTGACTTCTGAGGTCTCTTAAAACAAAAAAACAAACACTCTAAACAAGCAGCCTGATACAATCCTAAACACATCAACAACATATCTGCTGGATTTCACTTCTTTTCTCCTTCCATACTCTGCAGTCTTTGATGCCTCAGTCTCTTCACTTCTCTCCACCCTCCTCCTAAATGCAAAATCCTGCTGTTTCCTCGTCATGCCTTTAGGTCATGTTGAACATCTCCTGTTGGTTTTAGTGAAATGCTTCATCTCTAAAGCTACAGGTGCGTAGATAAAATTACAGGTGGAATGATTTGCAAATATTTAACAACACCCCCTGCTCTTTCTGTGCAAACATCTTCTCATTATGCAAATGCATCTTCTCCTCTTCGCATGTAAAATCTGACCTGACATCACCACAAAAACAACTTCATCCTTGGATCTGTCGATCAAACACTAGATTTTATTATTAACGCAACGTTCCAGTTTGGACGTTTTTAGCTCACCTAATGGCGTCTGATCAAATGTTTTTACAACAGCCACTATTTCCTCCCATTAATGTGTTTATAGAAGCCGGTAAATAGAAGCAATCGAGCAGGTAAAATAATTAGACTTAAGGCAAATACCAGGTATAATTTCATGAAAGCATGACGAGCATTTTAACATGACAGTCAGCGAGTCATTTCTACATCATTCCAACCTGTTCAATGTTCTATAAAGATCTTAACAAACGTTTATTTAGAGACATTTACATGTGGCTCATTTAAGAAATGTTTGTCGCTCCTTTGCACACAGCCTATGTTAGCATTTGCAAAGTTAGCATTATAAAACAACAGGAAACATCCGCATCTAGCTTCATCCCGTCTTCTCTTTCAGCTCTCTGCCTGAGATATTCTCTTGCTTGATCACTCTCTTGTTTTCTCTTTCTTGCGTTAGCTGTCATTACTTTCTTTGGTTTCTTTGTCGCATCTACAGCGTCAACTCAGAGCCCAATGTGTTGCTAACCAAAATCCAAAATCTGAGAACCAAAATCCTGAATCTGTAATCAAAAAATCTAAATCTGTAACCAAGAGTTCAATTATCTTTTTCATTTTGTGGTTGCATTTTTGAAATGAATGTCAAACCAACGCCACATCAATCAACAGCAGTGAAGGCGGGACATAGCTGATATCCAGCAGCTCATTGGCTGCAGGATGACTCAGCACTACAACACCAAACTTCTGCTGATAAATGTGTTATTAACTTAACGATTTTATTGCCATGTTTAACGAGTGTTCAGACCCCTCTAGGGATTTAACAGAAAAAATTAAATAAATCAACTCTGACATTTTCTGGAGTTATTTGGGACTTTTGGGGACTTACTCTTCTGAACCAGCAGGGGGGGCTGCTGTGAGTCCTTCCCCATCCAGAAGCACTCATAACCGGACCATTCGCCAGCAGACGGCCCCTCCCAGCTGCAATCAGAGGAGGAGAAACGATCGTAACTAGTAAAGAGTTCATCGCGACCCTGCTGGAGACATTTCAGAATATGAATACGATAAGATAAAAACAGCTGACAGAGATGATGCACCAGACGAAGATTATCAGCTCATTCAGCAGCCAATCAGCTGCTAGATCTCTGCTATGTCCTACAGACAGATTGACATAGTGATGTAAATCTCTTATAACAGAATCCAGGACTCAGAAGTTGCTTTGTCAGTTGAGCTCAATAAGAGTTCTGAAAAATTATGAAATGTTCCTTTAAAGGAAAATTGAAACTGATGGATATGAATCTAAAGTTATTGTGTTCAACTTTAAGAGACTCTTGCTAGATAATTTCTCATTGTGCCCTGCTCTGAACTTTACTGCCAACAGAAACTCATGGATGAGGACAAAAAACAGAACTTAAATGATGAGAAAATGTATTTCCATAGAAGCACTAATGACAAATTCGTTTGAATTTTGGCTCAGTCATGGTTTCATGGCATCATGTGGCACTGGTCATCTGAGGCTGTGTTTACCTGTCTGTAGGTCCTGCTGAGGATTGCTTCTTGATATCTGTTTGTGGCTGCATATGGAGATCTAAACCATCCTTCCTTCTTTTGTGTTCAGTCATTGCTCATCTTTTACAAGAAAAAAAAAAAAACAACTTATGGCTTGCCTACCTTCCTCTACTTTACTTGCATGTGGCTGATTGGATTAGAAATTTGCAATTTATCACATCTGCAACTTCACAGAAATTCAGCGAAAGCTATTGGAGGACACAACTTCAGAGCAAAAATGACAGAAAAACAGTTATTTTGAGGAAGATGGACTTCTGGCTCCATTTCCTGAGGCATCAGACAATTTATCTCTAATGCTGTTGCTGCCCTACCCCCCACTTATAAACATCACAGAGCTGACCACTTTGTTCTGGAGACATAAATGGGCAAATAGTTTGAGAAACTGTTAGTTTGAAGAAAGTACAAGACACAAAAGGAGAGGATATAGATTTTTTAAATGGCAAAAACAGAAAAGATGAAAGTATGTCTAAGGGAAAGGTGAGGCCGACACCTTGCTGAGTGACCTCCCTCTAAAGTTTTGCTGTTTTGTTATTTTGGATAAATTAAATAAGACAACCAGATGAAATTGACTCAAATTAGAGAGTAGTATAAAGTGACCTTGACCAGAAATATTTTTCTTTTCTTGTCATTTTATGGGAATAGAAACTGTCGGCTAGAGGACGTTCCTCTCCCAGCACCACTTTTATTTTTTCACAAACCTTTTGATGCAAACATGATTGATGGACAAACAACCAACACAGGAATATACAATGCCTGGGATATACTTGCACTTTGAAGTGTTCCCATCCATACATGTTCACAACCAGCTGTGTTGTGAACATTTCTTTCTTTTTCTTAACATACTACTACATGTAATACCAGAGATTTCCACTTGGGGGCAGACTGCAGTGACAGAGACAAAAATACAACCGTATAAAAAAGAAGTGAGACGGTGAGTTTTGTTTTTGTTGCCGTCACAGCCTGAAAAAACAACACTGGAGCTGGATGCTTGAAAAAAAAATGCATCAATGTCGTCATATGAGTTTGTCTTGTTTTTAATGATTTGCAGAATTGACGAGCAACACCGACTATTTTTCGTTTGGCGACTTGTGTGCACGTTGTAAACAGAAAGCATAATTCAGGCCTTACAGCTAAAAACAGTGTTCTGGGTAGAATGGAACTGTGTAAACTGAATTATTTGACTAAAAAAACATCTGAATCAGGAGCAGATTGGGTCTACGGAGAAGTGATGCGATGAAATGTGAAAATACCTTTAAATCACCTGTACTTTGAGTAATCCAGATGTGATTTCAGAGAAAAATAAAATGTGCTTTGGGTCGCAATTTTTGCTGTTAAGAAGCGAGAACAGGATGAACCTGATGCAGTCGAAGTAGAAACATGGTGTGATATAAGAAGCAGGAAATGCATGTCTTTATATTTATGAAAGAAAATGTCAAGAAAATCAAAACAGACAAAAATGAGAGCAGAGCTCAGCAGTAAAAACCACAGTAAAAAAAAAAAAAAAAAAAAGAAGGAAGAAAGAAAAAAAGCAAACCTTCTGGGTTTTATCCAGTAATTCCTTATTGAATGATCTGCAGAACTGAATTTGCTCAGCACTGCCAAGTTGCCAATTCCAACATTGCGCACAGTCAGCAAAAGCTGTTGTTTAGGCTTCAGTCGGGCCTCATATCAAAAATATAAATAAAAACGGAGCAGCAGCCCCTGATCCCCCTCCTCCACCGGGTCAGAACCTCTGCTCTTCTCAGCTCCGTTAGCAGCTGTCAGCAGAGAAAGCTTTTACCTGGACACACGACTCAGCAGGATTTCAGCATCGACTAAAAGGACCACCTGGACCCCACCCACTCCACTCTCCTCTCTAACCTTACCAACTTATCTGCTCTGCCCACCCCCACCCCCACCCCACTTACCTTGATTAGCTTGGGAGAGACGCCAGAAAAAGCTCTTAGACGTCACATTGTGGTTCTGCTTCATCATTAACTTTCTCTCTTAAACACACAAAGGAATTACACTGGCACGGAAACACTTCACACACACTTCCGTTACAGTGACTCATCATTGGGAAAAGCGAGATCAAACAGTCATAACATGCAGTGGATTGATGGTTGACCTGCGTACATGCGTCACCTTCTCCTCAGTCCTTTCAGCCGTCCTGTTTCCACTTATGACACACGTGTCAAACTCCAGGCTTCACTTCATCTAACCTGGCAAACTTAAACTCGTAAAACAAACTTATTTCTGAGGAAATATAAACGTGACTGTCTGTTAAGACAGTTAAGAGGAGTTAACTGTAAAGTTAAGAGACTTTATGACAAAATTTTATAAGTGAAAAATCTGACAACATAGCTGGTTGAGAGTAAATATAGAATAACTGGCCCTTTAATGGTTACCATGGTGACGATGGTCATCAGGACAGCCCTCATTTACGTTGACTGGGCCGGTTTTATGTAAACTACCATTCCAAACCACATGGTGGTAGTAATGCACTGCTTTCACTCTCTTCTACTGCCAAAAAAAGAAGACGATGTCGCCAAAAACGAAGAAATAAAAGAAGACAAACAAGCTAAAATGTCACAGAAAATAGAGAAAATTTCAATTGAAAAACTGCAGTTCATCAAATGGCCACTAGGGGCTGGTTCCAAAAGCGAGTCAAACTCAGCTGACATACTCGTTAAAATATCCAACTGTGCAGAATAAACAAACATATTTGGAACCTTTTTTTGGTTTTCCATCGCTAGCCTACAACTGTACGGAGGATTTCCATCCTCTCAATTGTCTCTTAAGAAGAGGAATTAACTTTTGCATAACTGAGAGTTAATGTTTGTGGCTTGTTTGCATCCTCCATCAAAAGAACAACAGCATCACAACTATTCAAACGCAGTTAGGCGAGCAAGTGTTGCTATAGCAACCAGGCTGGTAGTTTAAAGTGCATGTCATTGTGAATAAACAAGGAAAGGAACATTAGCTGTGTATGTTAAAAAAACAAAACCAAAGAAAAAAACAAAAGCAAAGAAAAAAAAAAGTCAGGATTTAACAAACAGCTGCTGTTCATGTTGCATCATTTCTCTCCTCTTCAACCAAACATCAAACAGAACAATGAATCACTGTTTCGTGGGTGTATAATTTCAATCAGAACAAGTGCTCGCTAATAGAAGTTCTCGTTACGAAGCCAGTTGTTTGTGCACATCTAGTTAGTTGGGAATTAATCATTTCCTGACACTCTAAAAGCCCTGAACAAACAGAAGAGCCTCTAATTAAGCTCTACGCTCCAGCACTTAAACCTAATAACACTGCATGCATGTGTCCTCTCTGGGTTTCTATCAAGGTGGTCCAACTGTGTTGATGGAAACCAAGGCCACCATGTTCTCCTCTAATTATTCAGAGCATGTCTGCAGTGGTGAACGTAGGGCCGTAAGATGTTCATTTACTTCAATTTTGATTTGCTGAATTTCACTAAGTCTCAGTTTTAAATCCTTACACATGAAGCACAGATGGTGATTTTCAGTCCTCACTTTTTCATATTTATACAGATTTTCCTGTTTCAAGTACCTTTTTAACTGCTGAACGACTCAACTTTCTGGTGTCTATAGTTTTTAGTGTCCATATGAGGCCATGAACATGATCAGAGCTACAGTTTTTATAAGTGCATTCACTAATGATTGAGTAATTCTCTTCAATTATTCACATTTATCGCAACAAAAGTTGATGTAATAAGTTAAACATAATGCAAGGGATGGAAAGCATCTGCAACATTCAACAGTTTTTGAAACAATTTTCATACAGTAATTGTTTAATAGGAATGAAAATAGAAATAAAGCAGCAAGTAACTTGCAGCCTAACCCTCTGAATCTTAACTTTAAATATTATTTCTTTGTACTGTCTTTGTAAATGTACATTGATGTGCACACACATTATGCATACCTGAATTTATCAACTTATATATTTGCAATCAGTGAATACACATCTGTGATCACTTTGAATTAGAGTTGGACAATGAAGCAATAACAATATATATGATACATGATATATGCCATTTAAACACATTTTCAATATTTTGATATACATCATTATTATTGTTATGACAATGATTGACATTTTTCATGGCAATGTCACATTTCTTGGTTACAAATTAAAATAAAAAGGTGAGATTTTTTTAAAATTATTATTATTTTCATATCCAAAACATGTGGTGATGGGAGAAAAAGGTTTCTGGGTTCTTCATTGGATGGAGGCAAAATGTGAAATGTTATATTGATTGTATTACACTGTATGTTTATTTTTATTAACTAGAAATCTGTTAATCTGTCAATCAAACATACCATACAAGTATTCCGTGGTGCTGAGGATGTCAACAGTTTAAGCGTCGCACTGAGCACTATGGAACCAGCAATTACATATAGTTTCTGTATAGTGATAATTATAATCAAATTTAATGATTTGTATTAAGGTTTCCCCTTTAAGGGAAAACCAACTGTCTACACTGATAAAGCATGAAATCTGAGAAATGCACATCTAATTTATTAATGGAGCTGGCAGGGTTTGAGCTTTGTTGGATATGAAGACGCTTTTCTCCAGTAGCATAAAAGTACGTAACAACGCGTCTTCTGTTTTATAACTGTCCATCATCACTCTGAATTAGACTGTTCAGAAGAAATATCAGATGGTAGACAAAGTACAAGGCAATCAGGAGAAAAGCAGTAACTAATTCAAGAAAATCACCTGAAAACATGGAGATGTTGATGACAGAAACAGACTCTTGCTCTGGAGGTGTTTCTTTTGGGCACCATGTTGTTCAAGGCCGCAACAGTTTTTAACGCATGGTCATTTCTAGTATGTCCTCTCCAAACCCTGAAGTAAGTCTGTGATTACTCCTCCCTATGCAGTGTATGCTGGTTTCTTTCCAGCAGACCTCAAACCAGTCTGTGACCTCTGTGGTGGACGATGCCAAAGGGTCAAATGAGATCGATACGTCAGTGACCTTTCTCCTTGTTGTGTATTCAAATGAAACACTATCCCAGACATTCAATACTGTGCAGACAATAAGATGCAGATTCCCAGTGAGTTTCACTGGGAATCTGCATTCCCAGTGAGTTTCACTGGGAATCTGCAGAAGGACCAAAATAGTCAAAAAGCCTTTTAAACATGCTTGAATCAGGAATGATGTATTTATGTAATGATTAATGATGTAGAGCTGGACAAAGAAGAAATGTCTTTATGGACAGGTCGGTGACTGGACTGTGGGGCAAAGCAGAGAACATCTACATGGAAGCTTTGTTCCTGGAAGGAGATGAAGGATGAATGTGTCCTGCACAGCTGGAGGTCTGCTGCATCCTTCTCATACAGGAGACGGGGGTCTCTATAAACCTGAAAGGAGTGTTGCAGAGCTTCCAATATTCTATCACCTTCTAGCGGATGTGTGCATGTCTGTGTGTGTGTGTGTGAATATATATATGTATATATATACATATTTAAATCTATATATTGTACTTCTCCTCTGTTCTTCATTTCATCTGTCCTGCTTCTCCTCATCTCCTTCTTACCCAGCTGGTCTTCAGCAGGAGCGTCCCCTAAGAACCAGGTTCTGGTCCCATGAGGGAGTTTTTCCTTGCCTCTGATGGTGTTGCCATGTGCTCGGGGGTCATGCTCTGGGTTTCTAAAGCGCTTAGAGATGACTTGTTGTAAATAGGCGCTAAGTAAATAAATTGAATTGAATTGAATAAATGTCTACGCAGTTGTGTTAGCTGTTGCTGTATGTTGTAAATGCTGCTCTTTTTCAGCATGTACGTGTACATTGATGATTTTTATCCGTCTGCAGGCAGTGCCGAAGCCCATCGCCATGGAGCCATGTTGGGGGAGCAGAGCCGGCGTTCTCACAGTGCTACTCTACCTTCCTAGACTCCCGTCTGGCATACCTCCACCTGGACAGTCTGGTATGACCCTCACATACTTCAGACATGCAACATCTTATTCCAGGTTTTCTTTTGTATTTCTAAAAGCTTCAGACAATCTTGATGGACGATCGACAGCAAGATCATCATTGGGGTAATTCTAGATTCTTCTTTGGCCTCCTACACCAGCAAGGTTTTGCACATGAACCTGCTGACTCGGTAACATCCAGTTCTCATTTCTAAATGCAGGTTTTCCACAACCCTGGCCGCTGTACAAGAACTTTTAGAACCCGGTTTTTGTACCAAAGTCCAGATACAGCTAAAGGGACTTTTAGTGTGAAACTCACTTCAGTTATGTCTCCACTTTCCTTTATTTACTCCTGGTGTGATAAACAGCCAGCTGTCTCCAAACCAGTGTGTGGTTCACATCGTCTGGGATGCTCTTAAAAAACAGAAAGCACCAGAAAGACTCCAGATGTGGTGACTTGTGCTTCTCAAGTAACTGAAAGTAGCTCCCTGTCAGATTTCACAATGAACAGCTTCTGGCGTTTTAAAAGCGGAGTAAACGCACAAAAATGGGGCAGGATCATCATCAGAACAGGAAACTCCAGGTTTTTGCATAAATATTTCACATTGTGAAAAAGCTGCATCATCAGCAGCCTGTAGCGTCAACGTGTGGTGTGATCCACATCTGCATAATGTATTATTAAGAGAAGCTTTTGATATACGGCATCTTTAAGTCAATCTGATGTGGTTGGACCTGCCAGCTTCCAACGCTCTCTGTTGGATCAATTGTTCCCTCCATGAGACGTCCTGATTTTCCAGAGACTGAGGTCATGTTGCAATATAGACAGATGACATGCGATATCCCCCAGTTGCTCCGGACCACCAAACGATGGAAATAACTGAAAAGACAGCAGCACTTCCTCCGCGGTCCGCGCTGGTTGTGCACCGTCAGCATGGGGCTAATCTTCTCCCTGCCAACTCTCATAGTTCACCTGACTTACACGTCTTCATTTAGTCTCCTTTATTTGATTTATTTTCCTGTTAGGGAGGCTGCTGTTGGTGGTTTTGGTCTCCATTATGTTAATTGTAGAAGAAGAAGACACACTTTTATGATGAAAAAGAAAAAAAAAAAGTGTGAATGTTAGTTCAGTAAAGATGCTTTGGTAAGACGAAACAGAACGACCCAGAAAGGAAAAATCTGCTCTTTCACATTTGATGGTAAGCAGTCGTAAAATCACGTACCAGTAAATGAAATTACTCACACCATCTTACGTTACGTCTTACATTACGTTTCTATTTTTCATTCCCTCCTCTTTATTCAAACTTTTACATGCAGTTCAACTCAAAGATTGAATTTAGATGGAATTCAGAAATAACTGCCAGTAATCAGTCCTGAGTATTTTTAATTAAAATGTGTACAGTCGACTTTAACGTTGTGAAATTGAAATGCTGAAAATTAGTTAAACTTGAGTTCATTTTACTATCATTGACTGGTGAATGATAGTTTCCAGTTTTCTTTGTTTTGTTTTGTTTACACAAGAAAAAAGAAATCGAGAATTTCAATTCAAAAAGATAAATCATAAAACATCTTGAAATCTCTCCTTCAGCCATTTATAATGTTGAAAGATATTTCCAAATTGTGTCATCTCTTACCTGGGAGCTTTCAAAAACTCTATGATTAGCAGCTGGTTTTCAAGAATAATGTCCAGTGGATGGAAAAAAAAAAAAGCACAAAACAGTCTAGATGAACATCAGTTAGTTTATAGACAAAGAAGATCCAAACAACAGTTTAAAACATGGGAGTCAAACTCTATTCATCCTGAGGCCACATCATCACCATGGTTACCGCTAAAGGGCCACATCATTACCATGGTTACCGCTAAAGGGCCACATCATCACCATGGTTACCGCTAAAGGGCCACATCATCACCATGGTTACCGCTAAAGGGCCACATCATCACCATGGTTACCGCT
>JBAMYA010094603.1:0-21274 GCA_037176975.1 Arrhamphus sclerolepis | reverse complement strand
CAGCCCCAAAACATCACTGCTCTAGAGGAGATCTGCATGGAGGAATGGGCCAAGATATCAGCAACAGTGTGTGAAGACATTGCCAACAAAGGCTATATAACAAAGTATTGACATGAACTTTTGTCGTTGAACAAATACTCATTACCCACTGTCATTTGCAAATAAATTCTTTAAAAAAATCAGCCAATGTGTTTTTCTGGATTTTTTTTTTTTCCTCCTCATTTTGTCTCTCATAGTTGAAGTGCACCTACAGTGAAAATTACAGGCCTCTCTCATCTTTTAAATGCGATAAAGTGTTTCCCTTTAAAAGCGAAGGTCAGCGACATTTTGTCATTTTTGTGTTTGATTTCGAGACGTTGCGCTTGTTACGAAGGACAGACCTCGTGCATTTTGGACATAAACTCCCATCAATGGTAATATTTTCTAGTCTTTTCATACTATAATATCATTAATATGAGATATCAGTGCAGGGCTTTCATTGAGATCATCTTCAGGTGAATTGCAACGATGATGTTGAGAACCAGGCAAATAATCAAAAAAAACAAACATTCAGAGCCAATAATCAATGTAGTCAGTGTGTCAGTTATTTCCATTATTCCTCTTATTTGAAATATTCATTGAATGACCCATTAAACTGTTAGAACTCCGTGTGCTTCCTTTCACTTATTTTAAAGTCAAACAGAAGCACTCTTTTATTAGAAAAATATTCCACCTTTAATAGTTGATTATATTTGCAGAAAAAACTGAAAAAATGAAACAATACAAAAATAATCGCTCATCAGTCGTAATTAAGGTAACTTATTCAATTAATGTGAAAATGGTTTTGAGGCCCTGGAAACTTTATTTTTGGTCATGCTCAGTCTCTTTGGAAATCAACCTTCAGAGCTATTTTTTCAAAAATATTTTTTAACACTGTTCAACTTCCTAACATATTTATTAATTTGTTAACATCATTTAGATGTGTTTAAAAAAAAACAAACAAGCATAAAAATAATATATCTTTTGGACCATCATGTCACACAAATGGGCCACACCATCACCATGGTTACCATTAAAGGGCCGGTTATTCTGTACTCCGTCAACCGGCTATGTTTGCAGATTTGCCGCTAAGTTCTTGGACTCGTTGTTTAAAAAAGAAAAAAAAAGTCTTTTTTTTTTTGTTGTAAAATTATCTACTTTTATTATAAAATTGAGAAAAATCACAATTTGTTTTTCATTCAATTGCAAATTTTGAAATAATGTTTTTTTGTGAGAAAAAAAGAGGAATTTTGTCAATATCTTTTTCCGCATTAAAAAAAAGTGAATTTTTGTCAAACAATCTCAAATGAACTTTATCATAAAATTTAGAATTTTGTACTAGAAAACATGATTGATTTTCTTGTATAATTCTCAAATAAAAAAATTACTTTTTGTAAAAAACAAACAAACCTTTTGCTGATTTTGTTGTAAAATTCAAAAAAATGGAAAATATCAACTTTTTGCAACATTTTGACATAAAATTACAAGTCAAAGTTTTCTGTCATTTCTATAATTTATATAAGTTCAACAATTTTCTTATTTAAAAAAAAAAAAAAAAAAAGAGTACATTTTACAAAAAGCACAAATCTGCAGCAAATGACCTCCCAACATCACAGATCCACTGTCGAGGTCAAGGGTTAAACTTGGTCCATTTGTTTATTATTTGTTATGCTTAAATAGTAAAGTGAGTATTAGCTACAGGTGGATGTGTTTTGCTTTCACAATCATAGACTTGTATTTTTAACTTCCTAAAGGAGCTGGATCACGTGGCAGAACCTTTCACCCAATCAAACAGTTTGCATGAAATCCACCCCTGCTCTCCTCCCAGCCAGTGTCCATGTCCACTGTCCAGTCTCCTTCACTTTGTACCGAAGTCCCTCTGAAGTGCAGGCTACATAAAACTTGACAAACCTTGATTTAACTACATGTATACGAGTCTTTCACTCAGCACTACTTCTCCGTTCTCAGACACTCACTTTTGACCTTTAAAGTAAATCACTATGATGTTTTGTAATAATCTACATATAGATGAATTGAATTTACTTTCATGACTGAGCTGAAAACAATTAATTGGACATGATCCAGCAGGTCCTAGAGGTAAAAACCAGCAGAAACGTCGACAGAGATCAAGGTGTTTCTGGCAGCTAATGTTATGTCATCACGTCATGTGGAGTACGGTCTTAAATAACCGTCTCCTTTCATCCCTGACACTCAGTAAACACCGCAGCGGGCAAAAGCAGAGGTGAGACGGACTTTGTGGATGTTTTACCGCCAGCTTCATGAGTGAACTTTGTTACAGCAGCGCTGGCAGGCTAGTGCGGCTAACCTGGATCTGATCCTCTGTCAGCCCGTTCACCACGTCGTCCACCGGGATGGCAGCTCCGGCACATCCCCGCCTGGCCACGGCGGGGCCGAAGAACCTGGAGCCCAGACGTACTGTGCTTCTGACTGCAAACATGATGGTGCTTGAACGGCGTTTGGGTGAAACTTGTGAAGCCTTGAGATGAGGGTCCTAAAACAGAAAAAATGAGAGGCTTCACTCTGACGCTGTTTCACTGTACCAAAATCAGCTGGCGGTCACGCTTCTTCTGCTTTTTTTATTTGTGGTTATTTAACATCCTTATGGGATGCAGCGCCACCTAGTGGACATAGATGTAAATCCGTTTATTACAAGCAAGTATATTACTGAAGAGAAGAGGTATGGACTCGAGTCCCATGACTTGGGCTCGAGTCAGACTTCAGTGATTAATTTGATGACTTTAGACTTACTTGACAAAATGGGAAAAGAAATATAACTTAACTTGGACTTTTACACCAACGACTTGTGACTTCACTTAGACTTCACTCACTGTTGGCCAAAACATAAACCAAAACCCAAAGGTTAAAAGATGTGTTTTCTAGTGTGTCACACACACACACACTCCCATTCTCTCTCTCTCTCTCTCCCTCTCAGACAAAAACAAACAAAACACTTCCCATAACAAAACACAAATTGCAATATACAGAACTGCACACAAGGATCACAGTAGGGGGTGCTCTCGTGCTATGTGGTCTATCTTTTACATTGACCATATAATTGCACCATCGTTAAAGGGTCTCGAAAGGACTTTAAATTTGAAGGTTCCTGACTTGAGACTTGACGCTGGACTTGACTTGAAGCTTGCCTGTCTATACTCGAGACTTGATTCAAGACTTGCCTGACTTGAGTCAAAACTTGGCTCTGGACTTGACTCAAGACTCGACTCAAGACCTCCCCTCTTGACTTGAGACTCAACTCTGGACTTGACTGAAGACTTAACTCACGACTTGCTTGTCTTGACTCGAGACTTGCCTGACTTAACTCAAAACCTGACTCTGGACTTGACTCAAGAGTTGCCTGTCTTGACTGAAGACCTGACTCTGGACTTAACTCACAATTTGCTTGTCTTGACTCGAGACTTGACTCACGACTTGCCTGTCTCGACTCTGGATTTCACTATATATGTGTGTGTGGATATAAATGATGTGGGAAAACAATGAGCAATCAAAGGTATTTAAACTTATTTTTGAATTAATTTGTTCATGTACTTATGGATAGATTTTTTAAAATGTATCCTTTGTAAAAATATAAATAAAAAATGAGCAATTACAGTGCTTGTAATTATTCTGGTATGCTTTGTCATTGTCATTTTTTCACATTTACTCATTCTTGTATTCATTACTGATATATGAAAAAGGATTTCCTGTTGATTTCCATTTTATGAAAACAAGTTATAAAAATGAAAAAATGTCACTCATTCAAACAGTACATGAAAGACGTACACACACAGATTAACTTTATATTGTTGGTCGTATACAGGGTGGTCATGGACAACCATGCAGACGCAGCTACATTCAAATGCTAATGTGTCACTTTATTCACCAGCTTTCAACAAAAATGATTATTTAAAAAAAAAAAAAAGTAAAATGTAATTATTAAAACACTTCAGCCATGTTATCAGTGTCCACCCTCATGTCTGAAGAACGTGTAAAACATGTAAACCTGCAGTCTGATTACAGGGAAGCAGTGCTCCAGCAGCCTGGCACACCTGGTTTTGATCCAGTAGTACCACAGGGACCTTTACCCCTGGATCACCAAGGTAATACTTCTCTCCCAGAGCACCAATAAGAGGGACGCGGCTTCTTTGTACTAACAGCCTCTACACACGACCCATGTCTGTTGTTAAAGCATCCAGGTCAGAGCTGATGCTCAACACAGAGAAGCAGGACACCAGGCTGTCCGACCTCATCAGGGGGAGCACAAGAAGCTGGGGGAAGTCCACCTGAACTGAAAGAATTGCACTTTCTCTGTGCTAAGAGTCTAATTGTGACAAAATGCAGTAACTCAATGCTGATGTGGTCACATTATGCCCTAAACGTCACTCATGTGCTTTAAATTCAGCAGAATTCTGTTAGTCTTTTATGATGCTGTTAGTGCAGTCGCTATAACATCATTTTCTTTTCTGCTCTAGCGTAGCTACGACATGATGTGGTGACACTTTCGCCACAGGAAGGAAACCAACAGCACTGTTTCTTCCATGTTACTTGCAAGGAAATTCGAGCCATTGAAAAAGGTATATGAGTCAGACAAACATTTCAGTGCATTATCCAAATTTTGAGATGGGTGTCCCAAACCATATATGTATACATATATATAGTTTGCAAGTCTTGTCTTACTTCATGGATAGCAATAGCTGAGTTTCATCTGTGTTGCCATACAACGTATGCCATGCTGCTTGATAATACCTCACACTCACTCTGGAACTGGTACCAGAGCTGATGTCCAGCAGCTGCTCACATCACCTCAGAAAAAAGAGGTGAGGGGAAGAATCATTAAATATCAAGACTGAATGTCCCATATGCATCTCTAAAGTATCTGATGGAGTTTTGAACTGCTAGTGCTTCTATTGGAGCTGTTTTTAGTTGGGCGGCTCCTTCTTAAAGTTATACGATCAATCCAAGTTATTGCATTATTACTATGTACTAATGCTAATGTTATTTCATGGCATCAAATATAAATTAAAAAAACGCACTGCTTTAGACATGATTGCACTTTATTGTGTAAAAAATTATATTCCTGTGTCAGATTTACATCTATAAATAGCCAACACAGTAGCAGAGTAAGCATAAACGATGACACGCACACATAGATTTTCCAGTCAAACACAGCATTTCAACATATCATCTTTCCTCTAATTTAGACAACCATCCATGAGGCTATACTTTGCTAAAGTGCACACGTAAAAAAGCTTTGCAAATCTCCATATTCCATATACTCCATATTCATCCACAGGCTCTAAAAGCTATATCACTTTCAGCTGCACGACAGGAGTCTTTGGAATGCGTACATTAGTGCTGCAGTGCTGCACATGTTTGTCATTGATTCATTTGTTCATTTTCGATTCTTGCGTCAATCCTGCTCAGGGTCAGGTCAGGATAGGAGGAGCCTCCGCCAAGACTCATGCCAGGAGATGTTTATCATTTACCCTGAGTTCTGCCTCATTACGAAAAATCATTCTTTTGTCTCCAGTTAATTGCATACATTTCTTTTGTCATCTGGCTCAGAGTCAAAGTTGCCGCAGCTGCATTACCAGAATTTTGCACCGCTACCAATTTATGTCTCTTGCAGAAAAAAAACTTGCAAAGAGATGTCAAGGTTAGTATGACAGTAGATATGCTCAAACTACAAAAATAAAACAAAAACAAACAAACAAACAAAAAGGTATCATAAAAGAGCCAACCTGGCTCTTTGTGGTCCCGTTAAGCTGCAGCACTGTGATAGACCTTTCCAGGGGTGGACAGAAAAAAGGAAATAGGCAGTTGTTGTTATGTAATAGTTGGGCTCTGGAGACCAAACAAAATAAAAAAAAGAGAGAAAGAAAAGAAAAACTGCTGACTTGTTAAATATTTTTGAGAAAAGCTGTATCTGACATCATGCTGGCAAACCAAAGAAATAAGCACAAACTAGCTCTGGGGAAACATCCTCAGGATGGAAAGCATAACTTAGTGATGGGGGTTGCATATAATTATAACACGTAGTGTCACAAATGCTTTAACAACAGCTGCTAAAGTACTGCAGGGCTAAACAAAAACATCAACTAAAACAGTTTGATGAGAGAGCAGCGCAGCCCGATTTCATGGGAAGACTCAGACTACCAAAATCCTTTCTCTCCCATTAGATAAAAAAAAGAAGAAGAAAGAAAAACCTGACATGCACTATTTGTCTTCCAAACAAAACAAAACACTCATTAAGTTAACTGCTTCAGCATTCTTTTTAAATGAAGTTTATACCAGACTGGTCTTGTTTTAAAGCTGATGGACGGTTCTTCTGCAGATGTGTGGCTACAAGGTGACTTACTGTCACCTGCAAGACTTTGGTCTAACAGAAAGTGTGAGTAATGATGCGATACAGGATGTTGATGCGTGCAAAACAACGACAGTCTCCCATGTTCGTATTCACTGTTTAAATATAACACCCTGTAAATGTCACCTGAACGACGTAGACGTCGCCTTTGCTTTTAGCTGTTAACAAAGTCATTGTTTTTGGTCCCGAGAAATGGCATCAGAAAACAAATTATAATCAAGTCAAGTTTATTTCTATCGCACATCTAAGAGCAACCTCAGTTGACCAAAGTGCTATACAGGCTAAAAAAAATCAAAAAAAAAAAAAAAAAAAAAAAATCCACAATTCAACAACAACAAAAAAAAGCAAATAAATCTTATAAGTAGAATAAATAATAAAAGTAATAAAATAAAGGAGGACAACAATGTCTACTAAAATTGCAGAAAAAGCATGATGATAAAATAGATAAAAATAAATAAAATAATATGAATAAGATTACACATACGCACACACGCACACACACAAACTAAAAGATTTATGTGCTTTTATGATTCTGCTTGTCAGACCATCTGTTTGACAAGTTCACTTAATTCTTAAATGTTGTTCCCAGTTGCCATGCAAATAAAACATGATGAGGAACGTCATGTTTTTTTCTGTTTTGTTTTCGTTTTTAGACCTAAAATCCCAATGAGAATCATCTGAGCAGCGTCATTACATGGATACAAGAAGTGGAAAAATATGACCTTTGTCTCAAAGCATTTAATATAATGAATGTCACTCATTTGCTGAAATTTGATCAAGGAGCCCGAATTTGTGCATTCTGAAGCGTTTCTTTGTACGTTCTGGTCATAAACTCTGAGGCTATTACATGCCTCTTGACCTTTTCATTATTTCCAAGTTGACAGAAAACCACGAGACTCTTGTTTGTCTACTTCAGCAGAAATGTTTCGGAGCAAAAAAAAAAAAAAATTTGTCCGTGTGGTGTAAACGTGCGCGTAAATTAAAGGTGTGAGTTTAGAGGAGACTTGGATTCACGCCGAAGTAACGCAGTTAGAGGCAATTAACGTGTCAGCTGGTTTTAATCTTTCAGACAGGAAGCCAGAGTAAATGCGGAAGATAATAAACTCCGTGTGAGGGAGCGAGTGCGCCGGCGCGCGCGCGTAAAACCGCTCAGAAGCGCGAGCCACGCCACCACTAAAGAGGGGTTCCCCTTACCGAGAGTCTGAGGAGCGCAGTGGCTGTTGAAGAGTTTTTTTTTTCTTTTTAAAGGGCTAAAACTCAGGCATCAAACAACAGGGAACAGCCACAGATGATAGCGGGGGTGTCTGAAGTCAAAGCGGGCAGGGTTTCAACTTTCTGGAAGTGAAATGACCAGATTTGAAGGCTGAAGTTTAGCGACTTTTTGCACCTCTGTTGGTGCGCCTTTCGACTGCGTCTCCAAATGCCCAAAGAAAGCAGGAGAAGGTCTTCCAAGGACTCCGGGATCTGTCGAGGAGGACTGACGGAGGGAGGTCGTTTGGAGCGCAGGGCAGCTGCGAAGTCTGCCCAAATCTGCGATGAGCTCAGGCAGAGAGACGCTCCAGTCGACCCGGGTGTGATGGATGCCCCCCGGGTACCGCAGGTCACCATCACCCCGGAGGGCGGCGGCTGCTCCCGGGAGATTCAGCAGGAGGACTGGGATGATGCGGTCAACGGCTCCCTGCGCAGAAAGCTGTCCACCTCGTCCATCTCCTCCACGGGATCATCCGCAGTGGAGTCCGAGGATGACTTACTGAGTGACAACGAGAGCAAAAGTAAAGGCATCGTCACTTTAGAGCAGTTTGTGGACACCGGAGAGGTGAGTAGGTGACTGGAGAAAGTGATTTCACAAGTCTTCACTTCTTCAAAAATGCTCACACCTGGCGTCTCAGTATGAATGACCTTTCCAAAACACAACTTCCTTTATCAAATACTGTTTATATTCCCGGCTTATCCTTCCGTGTGTCTTTGTAAATGTGCTATTACACAGAAACAGGAAAGTGCATGATTAAAAGAGAAATTGCAGCGGAATGCAGCACATAAACAGCAGTCTGCACCCTGCTTCCTGACACAAAGCCCGTGGGAACTGTTTGGCTGCAGAGATCAGACAGTCACACAGAGATAACAGCTTTCCTCAGAACAGAAATGTTGATCTTCAAGTAACTTTAAACAACTCTTCCTGTAAAGGCTTCTTCATGGGACACACCACTTCCACATTTCAGAAGTTATTTCTGGATCTTTTCTGGGCTTATGAGTGATATGAGCTCTGTGATGATATTCCTGTCAGAGAGGAGTAATCTTTGTTCTTACTGTTTAAGTTAATATCCATTTTTATACCTGCTTCATCCTGTTCAGGGTTGTTGGAGAGGGACTGGAGCTTATCCAAGAGATAGGCTATATCTCCGACACGTCAAAGATGAGGTGAAATTATATGTATTTTTTAAAAAGTTTGAATCATCTTGGAGAGCCTCCCTGAGTGTGCGGAGATCAAGAAATCAGATTTTTCCTCTGAGAAATGATTTGATCTCTCCATGTGTTTAATAGGTTATCAAAACCTTTCACATCACTTTAATGAGGCTCTGTATGAAGTGAAATTGGCATGAAAAAGCTTCAGACAGACAGATAACGATGCTGTGCTGTGAATTATTGACTGTCAGGGCAGTGGATCATCTTGTTTATTGATTTTTATCCTGTATGAGGATGATTCGCAGATAATTAAAAAAAACTTCCTGTCTTTGTGTTCACAAAATGCGCCCGAGGAATAATTGAGTTGCAAAAGCAGATCTGTTGCGTGTTCGATGCGAGATTGGATGGCGAGCCACTGAACCCAATCCTGACCTTTACCGCTGCAGGTGCAGCTCACAGCTGAAGGACTGGCCTTTAGTTGCATCAGAACTCAGTGGGAAAATTTGCTGATCCTGGTTGATGAATCTTTATCTGGCGAAATATTTAGATTTGAACAACAACAACAACAACAACAAAAAAACATTTTGCAGATGTCATTGTCTGTGATCACTGACTGTAAACACAGTGAGTCATCTATGTGTTTCTGTTCTGTTCTTAACATATCCTGCTTTTTAGTGCGCACCGTCACCACATTCAGCTCCAACTGTCGCAGAATGTGCATTTGTGTGTTTTATGGTCTGACAACTTCTCTCTGCCTTTTCCATACAAGGTCCGGAGCTGTCATTTTCCTTTAAACACTGGGAACACTTTGTCTCTCAAGCCTAGATGTTCAAATGTGAAAGGGACTGTTTTTACTCAAGGACACTGTCCAGACCAGTGAGGCTCCACATGAATGTTTTTCCCCCTCAGAAAAAAAAGAGACCATTTTTAGGTAGATTTTTATCACGTCTGACATGGAAATTTGTAAGAAATGTCAGCGGAGAAAATAGTGACTTTTCAGCTGCTGCCCCTTCAACCCACGGAAAAACATCCACCCACACACACATTAACACACACACAGCACAGCAGAACCTATAACTTGTAATTGTGTAATTGTGTTTTTTTCATGGTTTAGTGTCCAATTTTAGAATTGACCTTTGACATTTAACATAGAACCATTTCAGGAAGTCGGTGACACATGAACGCTTAACTTTTGCTCGTTCACACCTTAACGCATAACAACTAATACAGAGGAATCCTTTGCAGATTGTGCTTAAATATGTTTTGAGTGAACAAAACAGATTGAAAGTATGAGGGCATGTGGAAGAACAGGCTTTTTGTCACAAGGAGATCAATTTGGGAACATTGCTGTGCTTTTCATTCAATTATGCAAGATGGGAACATTGCTTCGCATGGAAGGACTAGTTATCTTGTCCGGCCTGCAAAAACTCAGTCACATGCGGCTCGGTTTCAGCAGCGTTGCTTTTGACGACTGTGTTCAGACCAGCATGCCGCTGAGTCACTAACGCAGCAGGCCTCAAGTTTCAAAGTAAAGGTGCGTCTGAAGACAAACGTGTGGGGTGTTGAAGAAACCGACCAGGAAACAAACGTCGCATTGATCCTACAGCTGTAATCCTTTTAACTGCTGTATATGTAAATATGTGGAGAAATAGTTTACTCCTACGCATAGCTTTAGGAAAAATCACTTTTAAAAGATGTTATATTAAAGAAACAACCTACCTAAAATACACACATTAAGGATTAACTCAATCAGTCTCACAGAACAGGAATGGTGAGGAAATATTCCAGCAACTGAACAAATTTGTGTCATCTGATTTAACTTGTGTGTGTGTGTGTGTGTGTGTGTGGAGGCTTGACCTCTGGACTGGGAACCAACCTCTTCATCTGTATGCACATCATGTAAAGGTTACAACAGTGGGTGTTTATGCATGCATGCGTCAGAACAGGTACTGTTGCCAGGTCATCGTTCAACGGAGGTCAGTTGACCTCGGGACGAGCCCTTCTTTGATGCCCTAAATACATTTAGCTGATTATTCTTTTGCGAAATACACACAGGAACATTCTGGAGTTAAAGCATCCACCGGTGTATTATTAGATGACGAAGATTGTAAGCTTCCGCTGTGGACCAAAACGACGTTGATTAAAGCAGTTTTAAGTGAGAACTGAATGAGCGTTTTCAGAGAAATGGCAGCTAATGTCAGCACTCGCGACACTCAAAGTATGAAAAACAATAAACTGTTATTTCAAGCCTCTGAGAAGTCATTCCACTTGAGTCATAGAGTGGATAGGGTCATAACCAAAGAGACAAACCAAAGTAAATTTATCTTTGTATGTGTACATGAAGTGTTTAAAAAGTGATGTTTGTTCAGGTGTCTCTCACTGGTAGCTGCCACCCTGTTAGAAGTCGTCACAAGTCAACCAGAGATGTTGCACCCACTACGATATCCTTTCTTTCTGATTTCTAATCTTCTTGAAGGCCTGACTTATCCATATGATTTTTTTTTCTTATATATTGCATAATCAACTGCATACTTTAACTTAACCAGCAATGAATGCTAGCAGAGGCGGCAGACTGTGTGCTGTACTGGCTTTAACTTCAGCCTCTCAATGTTTCTTAGCTTCATAACACCAAGCATGCTGAGCAGGATGATGCAGCTTTTAAGTGTTGGATTAAGTTTTTGGTTGTTGTTACTCTGCAATTTATTTGTCGCCTCGCAGGTTGTACACCGCCTTTACTAGTCTGTAGCTATTCGCAATCAGCTGCAAAAATATTCCATTCTCACTCAAATCCGCTTTGATTCATGCCGTTTTGATCCCTAACCAGAGTTTATACTCCTAACTATCTAATACTAGACTTAGGGTTGTTGAAACTTTGAAATGTTCCTTTAAGAAGAGATTGTATTTCAGGACTTTTGTGTTGTTTCACTGGTGTGTTACCTCAGTAAAAGATATTTGCTGTTCCATGCTTAACTGCGTGTTACGTTCCAATGAGCTGCGTCCATCAACATGACAGTTTTACACTGCAGTCACGGTTAGAAAAGCAGCCATATCAGGTTCTAATGTGAGAGTGCAAGATTTTTAGTCACGTAAAGAGCAGCGGTGGGCGTATTTGATCATTGTCCTTTTCCTGCAACAACAAAAAGAAAAGAAGAAGAAGAAAAAATAACTCCTTGGAGGGATTTCATGAATCTTAGTCGGAGCATGGCCAAAGGAAGAACCCATTCATGTATGAGATAAGGCTTTGGCCTTGGCTTCAGATGTGCTCTTCACTTCCAAGCGTTATCAGTAAAACATTTGGAAGGCTGCGATTAAGGTCAGTGTAGTGTGAGATAAATAATCTGGAGTTCCAAAGCCACGCTTTGTTTAAGATATAAACATTGGCCAAAGAGTGGCGTGGTCCTGTTTCCATCTCAGCGTTCAGATCACCTCCTGTCTGCATTAGTTCTTCTTCCTGTCAGATCGTATTTTGAAGTGACTGTTGTCAGCTGTCGCTGATGTTAAAAATGATGAAGAGATTTACTGTCAGAGGACATTAACTAACAAGCAGATGAATGTAAAAAACTGACTCAATAAAATATTTGAAAAAGTATAAACGCTCCATAATTCTATTCAGTTTATAGAGTCATAGTAGAGACTGTTCAATCACTGGGTTGTGCAGAGGATGCTCCTGGTTGTCCAATATGGTTTTCATTTAATAAAGGATCCTTCTTTGCACAATCAGCTCCAGAACAGTCCCTAAAACAGAGCTAGTCTTCTTGATCAGTCTGTTTATTTTATTTTATTTTTTTAGTCACTGGCTCTGTTGCTGCTACGCTAACAGATGACAGCTGATGAAGTTGCTCTCGACAACAGAAAACATATGCAGCATGTTGCTGCAAACACAGAAGAACCCACGCTTCATTAAGACGTTCATCTCACAAATGTCAGAGGAACAAAAAAAAACAAAAAAACAACAACACAGGTCTACCTGGTTGCTGCTGAGTCGGTTGAAGATGATGTTGAAGATGGTGAACTGTGAGATTATTGAGCGTATAATCAGAGTCCCCGTTTCATTTTCGTTTTCATTCCCAACAAACAGACAAAAGAAAGAAGACCCTTTTGCAGCCATAAACAAATTCTGCCTCTTATTTCTTTTATCAGTGAGTGAGCTTTAATTTCACTTGTGATTGTATTTGAAAAGTTGAACCAATACATGTGTGCTACATGAGTTTTTGTCAGTTTACTGCTCATACTGTATAAGTGTGAAGCTCATCGGAGTCTGTGTGAAATATGCAAGCTGTCCTTGTGTTGTTTTGTTTTGTGTGTGTGTGTGTGTGATGGTTGGCACAAATCAAAAGATCATTTACCCCACAGTTATATCTTTTCATTTGCTCAGAATCTAACACAGACTTTTGGCTGCAGTTAGTCATATGTCAGATCACACTTTGCAAACAAGTGAGTGGGAGTTGCAAACCCAAAAACAACAACAACAAAAATAAAACAACACATGAGTTGGGTCTCTCTATTTTGTTTTGCTACTAAACCTCCAGATGTTCTCCTATATCATCGATGTTTCACAGAAGATGACAAATTAATCTTTGCACTCAGTACTTCTTCCCACACAAACCCTAAAATGTATGAAGTTGTTACGTACAAGGGTTTCTTTTTGTGATTTAAAGCGTATCAGTCGACAATACTGGAGATGCTGAATGGAGATTTTGAATAAAGATATAAGTTTCCACAGAAAGAGCATTTTAACTGACCTAGATCGAAGGTTTAAGGTGGTGGAAATTTAAGAACCTGGCATCAGATTTAGTGAGCAGAAGTGCTTGTGTGATCAGATTTCCTTTCAGATATTACAGAATGGACCAATGGCAGTTTCCAACACTTCTTCCGTTCTTCCTCACACACACACACACCTAATGTTTGTTTGTTTTGTTTTTTTCTTTTTACACGATTGTGTTTGCATTTTAAAAACTGACTTTCTTCATCTCTGTTTGTTTTCTTGCATGTCTTCAACAGAACAAATCTTGGTGGAAGCTAAAGACGTACGTCCGCTGGCCTTTCAACGCCGCCCAGAGGAAAAAACTGAACTGGGTTCAGCTAGCGGGGCACAAAGGTGTGACACGTTCAGACCCTGTCACAAACATCTCAGACAAATCACTCACAGTCTCTGTTGCAGATTCTGAAGAGGAAAAGGAGGTGGGGGTGGGGGAGTGGTAAGATGTCAGAAATAATATCAACCGCTGTGTGCTCATCAAATGTCATCGTGAGCATTCGAAATAACGAGTTCGAAAAAAAAGAAAAGAATGAAAGCAGCAAAATTCAGTTTTTCCAAGATGCTTTATAGCTTTTTTTCTTTAAAAGAAAACTAAATAAGCCCTGAATTTAAAAATAGAAACACTTTGAATAAGATTTGTAGCAAATGTTTTACTCGCATCACTGATCTGTTGCTTAGCAACATGAAACAACATTTATGAAATACACAGTTGAGACAAGTCCCAGAAGAACATCGGTTAAAAAACAGTCCACAAAACACACAATAATCAAAATACACTGGTGGATATTTATAGACAGTTTTAATTTATCATCTATGGTTATTAAAGCAGCTTATAGCACGGCCCTCTGATTGAACCCATACTGCATAAATTAAATAATGGCATTAACATCCTGTAAGCGATCCAAGAGCAACAAAAGAAAGAACAATTTAATTGCTGAAAAATTGCTATTTTTCATGCTTGTTGGGCCGTTTATGTAAAGAGGAACCAAACCATTTTCTCTTCAGCAGATACTTGGATTTTTGTATTTTCTATTTTTCTAATGATATGATATTAATCAGGGTTTCATCTTTGACAAATCCATAAAATATATTTTTTTCTTTCTTCAAAAGTCATAAATCTTTGGATTAAGCTTGGCCAGGTCACAAGGCTTTTAACTGCATTGACTTGGAACATAAGTCATCAGTAGTTTCACTATTATCTCAAAGTAGATAGGCACTGGTTTCACTTCCAAATATTTGCTTTTTGCTCCAACCCAGTTGATGTGAATTTCCTCTTTTTTTTTCTTTTGAAAGAAAAAAAAAACATTTATGAGAAGTTTACTTTGAATTTGTTTGACAGATACATTGAATTGAATCATGGTCACTGAAGGGGATTGAAAACACACACAAGTAAGCATAATTGTTGTCATGGATGACTGCAGTAAGGGCTTTTATTGTACCTTCAATTCCGATCTATCTTGGCCTGAAATTCACATTTATTTCCATCCTTAAGACACACGTCGTGATTCCACAACGTCTCCCAAATCCTCACATTCCAGTATATTCCTTGACAGCGTAACAAAGTCAGGGCTTTGTGTAAAACTGGAAACTATCCTTTATCTCATCTCAGGCAACTTCAAAGCTGCAGATGAAGGAACTATTTTGAAGAAGTTCTCAGAGAACGAGATGCAGTGTTTTGAAAAGCTGGTGAGTGACTCGCTGTACCCGTTCGTGCCCGGATACCACGGCGTCGTGAAAAAAGATGGAGAAGCCTTCCTGCATATGACTGACCTGCTGGCGACATTTGAGCTTGCAAATGTGATGGACTGTAAGATGGGAGTGAGGTAAGGAGGGAAATTCTTATTTCTTTACTTATCATTAGTTTATTTTCCGTGTTTAGGGTTAGGGCTACTTATTATTTTATGTTAATATTAAGGTAATTAGGGTACTACACAGAGTTCTAACCTTGTCTTGTATTAACAGGACTTGCCTAATACTCAGTATTTATGTTCTGTGGTAAATTGACTAATATGAATAGTACAGGCTGTCTGACATGGTTTACTCTACAAGGGAACACCTGTTGCAGCTGCAGGCTGTATGCTTGGCTTCCTGCTACAGTGGGTGGCCTGTCTCACTGTTTCACGTGAACAAGTACACATGTACACGTATGCATGAATGCACTCATGAATGTGTTACATGCATGTCTGTGCTTGCAGGTATGCACTCTCACTGTCCTAATCAACAAGCAAATCACACCAAAACAGTCAGGCACAGGCACACGTGCACACTCACCTTACGGAGACTCAGCTCTTGTGAACTCATGACTTTATTTTCTGCTCTGTGTTTGTGTGTTTCTGTTTGTGAGGCTGTTCTCTGCCACTTAAACGCATGCACACAAACTTTTGTTCACTTTGGGTTAGGGTGTCCCTGGAGACTCCCCTTTGTCAAAAACACTCAACCGCAGAGTTACAAAACCGCTAACTTGCACAAACACACACTCAGACTTTTACACAGTTAAGAGCTGCATGCAGGAGTCTCCTTTCAGCTTCCCCTCTGAAGCACAGAGGAAGTGTAGTCAACAAACTGAAACCAAAATTCACATCTGCTTGCACACTTCTGCCTTCTGTACTGTTGAAAAGAAATAAAGACTGATAGTGTGCGCCCATATTTGCAGAGCAGTTATCCTGAATGAACACACCTCTTTTGCCTTTACAGTGACAAAATGAAATAAAAGCCACAGGCATTATTGTGTGCATGCCCAAAGAAAACACTTGAGTAAACTACATTTTCCTGTTGTTGAAGGACATACCTGGAGGAGGAACTTGTACGAGCGAGGGAGAGGCCCAAACCAAGGGAGGACCTGTACAAGAAAATGGTGGCGGTGGACAGTAACGCGCCAACTCCCCAGGAGCACTCCCTACGTGGCGTCACCAAGCCTCGATACATGCAGTGGAGGGAGACCTTGAGCTCCACCAACACCCTGGGCTTCAGGGTAGAGGGGATAAAGGTAGAATAATGTCCTGAAGTACTGCTTCACAAACGTGTGACAACAACTGCAGTTGCACGTTGTCTCAGGAATGATCCTACAAGCTTGCCACAGCTTTTGCTGTAGATATTTCATCAGTTCTTCTCAGAAAAATTGTTCAGCTGTTAGGCTGGTTGCCAGACCTTGGCGCTCATGAGCAGGTTTTCCTTTGGTATAGCTCTAGCTTTTTTCTCTCTGCACAGACTAACCTTGCTACAGACTAACAGTCTCACATCGCCTTGTTTTATTCCACTCTAAACCACAGTGCTTATCTGTCTTGAGCCATCTGCTGCCTTTGTTACTGTTGAGCACGTCATACTACACTATACACCATTCTATACTCTAAAACTTGGGTATTTCAGGTTCAACGCTGCTGTTCCTATAAAGTCCCATAGAAATGAAAAATGTCACCATCTCACTATCTTTCCATAGGTGTGCTTCAAGGCTCATTGCTTGGACCCTTTCACTTTTGCCATATACACAACTTCTCTCTGCGACGTTATTCAATCCCAATCTGCATACCGCTGCTATGCAGATGACACACACCGCTACCTATAACTCTGGATGACCCCACAATCTGCACATATTTCAGCTCGTCTCTCTGAGCGATCTACCCAGATGAAGGAACACCACCTTCAACTTAACCCGTTTAAGACAGAAGTGTTGGCTATCCCTTCCCCTCTTTCAGTCAACCACAATATCAACATAAACATTGCATCAACATCAGATAAATCAGTAATGTGTATTGAATTTGTTTCGCCTGTTCTGCCATGTACCTTTTAGCAAGGAATCACTTCCAGCTGGGCTGCTTAGCCTTTGTATCACTAGTGCTTGATTGGTGGATTTCTGCAGCAGTAATTGCCTTTCTGTCAGTTCCCAAAGGAATTTTAAAGCATTATTATTTAGCGTTATTAGCAAACTCTGACTTTTTGATCACCTGACTGGCCAAAAATCTCAGCAGACTGTTAATGGAATAACAGTCTGTCAGTCTGATTATGGAAGCTGCTACATTTTTAAGCAGTTTAAATTCTGCAGAGCACTTCTTGTATCCATCCCCAGAGCTATTCTTTAATATGGTATTTCGCTATTTGGATTGTTTGTTTTTTTTCCATTTTAGACAGAGGTTGACTGCAAACAAGATGCAGAAGCATTTCAAGGTTCATTGACAGAAGCAGAATGTACCAGAGCGTGAACCTTTGTCGTGATAAAAGGTCTGATGTATCATGATAATGGGATATTTGGGTTTCTTTGTTTTGTTTTGTTTTCTAAATGAATCAGTCAAGCAGTACACCAACTTGATTTCTTTTTCATTGTGGAGAATTGTGTATAAACTGATTAGGAAAAAAAAATGGGAAGAACATAAATGTAGTCTGGTCATCGGTACGCACGCTGTTCATGTCATGATCTGCACTGCAGAATTCTGAAATCACTTTATACTTAGACTCCAGACAGCTTGACTTCGTCTGAGTCATTTTTTTCTTTATTGCATAAGGCACTTCTTAACCTGTTTCTTTCTTCTCCTTAGAAACACGATGGCACTTGTCGAACTGACTTCAAGAAAACCAGATCAAAGCAGGATGTCATCCAGGTTTTCAAGGACTTTGTCAGAGGGGATGCCAACATTATAGTATGTCAGTCAACTATCACAAGAACATGCACCGTGTATTTATTCAAGTATAGACACACAAAAATAAAAGAGTTGCAAGAACTTTCACATCCGTGTTTAATGTTTAGACAGTGCTTAGGCTTTTTTTGTTGTTGTTGTCTCTGTCCTTACATTTGAAACAAAAAAAAAGGGTTTGGCCAAATTTAATGGCAAATAGAAAACAATGGATTTTTGGATCGAGGTAAATTTATTCACGGATTGAAATATATTTATGTAACACCCTTTCTGTGTATTTCTTTTCTCCTGAAACACAGACGTCTTATTTGAACAGTCTGGCAGAGATCCGGCAAGCCCTGAATACATCTGAGTTCTTCAAGCAACACGAGGTGATGCCTGTGCAGATGAGTGTAATTTTGATGAAAAACAAACCGTTTTGGACCTGAAACAAAAATAGCAAAACCTGTCCACACCAGGCAAATGATGCAAGCATCTGTGCCGTCTGGGGTTGCTCTGCTCTTGTTGATTTCTGCTTTTTTCAGTCTGGGCATTTGGACCAGTGGTTGCATGACCAGCTCAGGATCTGCTGCCACCTTTGGTCTTTGACTCTTTTTTTTTTTAACTTCCTGTAATGTTATTTATAATTTGAAGTCAAAATGAACAGAAATCAACTTTGAAAGCATTATAAAAAGCAATCCAGAGTCGCCATGGATGCACAAAACACACTTTTACACACAAGTCCTTTTTTTTCTTTTTTTTGCTCTTGGGCAGCTTAATTTGACAGCTACAATTGAAGAAGTAACATAAATTGCTTGTGAACATTTTTTAATATGCAATGATTATTTATCATAAATGTAACACCATAATTTCAACCAAATGTTATGTGGTATTAGCCTACAGCAGTTTTTTTTTTGTCAAAACAACTAAACTGCTGAAGTGTGAGAGGATGACTGGGTCTGTTTTTGTGTTACTGCATCAGAGTGTCTGAATTTTAACATTTTAAACACACAGGTCGCATATTTGTTCATTTAAAATGTTTCTGGGTCAACCAGTGATTCCAGTTGACCTTGGATTTCCTCTCCCCAATTAAGAATAGCAAGCAGTTTCTTTTTTTTTTTCTCCCCCTTTTAGTGTGTCTGGACGTATTGATTGAGAGGTGAATAAAAAAGACCAGTAATGACTCTTTATCTTTTCTTTAGGTCATAGGCAGCTCTCTCCTCTTCATCCATGACCACAAAGGCAAAGCTCAAGTCTGGATAATTGACTTTGGCAAGACCACAGCATTACCAGAGGGCCAGACATTACAGCATAACATTCCATGGCAGGAGGGCAACCGGGAGGATGGGTACCTGTGGGGGTTGGAAAATCTCATCCACACGCTGGAGGCTGTAAGAAATGAAGAGACGAGTGAGGAAACAGAAAACAGTCAAGCTACAGAAACACATGGCCAGTGACCTTTGACTTATAAGTGCTGGAAACAACTCCAAATATTTTAATGGACTCCACAAAGATGCCCTAGGCGTGGCTTTATGTACGTTGTTTTACTCTGGGTTATCTATAAGAATAGAAAACGCTCACAGATAACCTGAATAGATAAACAGAGAATGCTTTCTGAAGCAAATAAGTTAAAGAAGGCACACCCTCATCACTCCCAGACTCTGGCTTTCACCGTTCAAGCGTCCATATTTAGTACTGACACTGACAGAGAAGACGTGATGGACCCCGAACAAGTGATTGAACGATTGCGCAAATGCACTGACACTAATTCAGCTTCCTACAAAGCGAACAGAAGTGAAAGTGGAGGGATTCTGCATTTAAGTTTCAGGGAGAAGATGTTAAAAGAATGAAGAGAACCAGAAGGCACAAATTTCAAACACGCCATCTACTGTAACCACCAGACACAAGACTGTATATTAGATTTTGTTCAACGTGAAACTGACTGACAGACCTCACAGTTGTATAACTACAACATAATATGTCCCCAGTGGAGCACAGCACACTGCGTAATGATTAGACTGTATTATATGCGGTAAACTCTTTAATCTGTACAGCAACCTTTTGTTGATTTTAATCCTGTAATCAAATTTAATACCGCAACACTCGGTGCACTGCTTGTGGTAGCACATCTTTCAGGTTGTTAGAAAAGCTCAGAATATGATGAATGTTGAGTTTAAGTAAATCCAACCTGTTTATGAAATTAAAATACAGACATGCAGTTTGTTTTGTTTTCAATAGTGAAACACTATCTTCGGAGTCCACTCCTCTACATTTCTTGTCATTGGGAACAAAACGGTCTGTAATAGAGAAAACACACAAAATCATTTTGATACATGTTCATTTTTATTGGAGCACAATGAAAAGAAAGAGTAAAAGAGAGCTATATTGAATGTATTTGCCTTTTGGTTAAGGCACTTACATACAAAATTTAAGTTTAGGAAACTACGCTGTAATGATTTGTAAAGATATTATACAGTGGGACAAAAAAGTATTTAGTCAGTCACCAATGGTGCCAGTTCTTCCACTTAAAAGATGAGAGAGGCCTGTAATTTTCATCATAGGTATACTTCAACTATGAGAGACAAAATGAGGGGAAAATCACACTGGCTGATTTTTAAAGAATTTATTTGCAAGTTGGAAAATAAGTATTTGGTCAATAAGAAAAGTTCACACTTTGTTATATAGCTTTTGTTGGCAATGACTTTTGCTGATATCTTGGCCCATTCCTCTATGCAGATCTCCTCCAGAGCAATGATGTTTTGGGGCTGTTGCTGGGCAACACGGACTTTCAACTCCTCCAAAGATTTTCTACGGGGTTGAGATCTGGAGACTGGCTAGGCCACTCCAGGACCTTGAAATGCTACATATGAAGCCACTCCTTGGTTACCTGGGTGGTGTGTTTGCGATCATCGTCATGCTGAAAGAACCAGCCACGTTTCATCTTCAATGTCCTTGCTGATGGAAGGAGGTTTTCACTCCAAATGTCACCATACATGGCCCCATTCATTCCTTCCTTTACACAGATCAGTCATCCTGGTCCCTTTGCAGAAAAACAGCCCCAAAGCATGATGTTTCCACCCCCATGCTTCACAGTAGGTCTGGTGTTCT
>JBAMYA010094592.1:0-21274 GCA_037176975.1 Arrhamphus sclerolepis | reverse complement strand
TGTTGTGTGCATTGCAATATTTTGAGCAAAACTGTGCTCTTACCCTGCTAATTGAACCTTCACACTCTGCTCTTACTAGTGCTATGTGCAATTAATGAAGATTGGCCACCAGACTGGTCCAATTTAGCCATGAAACCACCCACACTAAAATGACAGGTGCTTCAGTTTCATTGTCCAACCCCTGTAAATTATTGCTACAAATGTCATAGCAGTGAAGACAGTGAAGAGCAAGAAAAAGAAAGAAATAGAAGGATTGAGCAATATCCCGCGCACGAGTCAGTATCACTCAAGTGAGGGACATTTTTAAAGGGAGAGGTTGGTGCACGTGCACGGATCTGCTCACAGTAGCTGTGTGTGAGGTTTGACTAGTCAATGAAATCTTGAAAGTGGGGTACTGTGATGAATGGATAAGTCACTATCAGGGCTGGGGACTGTGGCTCCACATGCAATCAAGTAATTATTGACTTAATTTCTTTTGTCTTAATTTACATATTTTCAGAAATATTGAAATCAGTCTTCAGTGGCAAGTATAATAATAATAATGTCTTTCACATCACTAAATGTGAAAGACTATGTTGCATTAATGTACAAATCACCTCTCTATGTCCATCTGCTGTTACACAGTGATTTTTGCTATCAAATTAAGTCATGTACTGCTATCTCTACTATTAAAAAAAATGCACTTTTAAAGAAATTGTACTGGAATCAAAGGGGGCAGGACACTACTTTTTAAGGATTTACATTAGGGATAATTTGGTGTGCCAAAGGCAAAAAAAAAGAAAAGAAATATTTTGCTTTGTTTGTGTTAGTATTTACCTTGTGAGCTCCTCCTTGATTTTCATTGGCTCGTGGGGATAAAACTTGACCCGGAAGCACATTGTGTAGGGTTGCTGGGCTAAAACAAGAGACACAGCAATGAGATCAGAAATTTAAAGGAAGCAGAGAATACATCTGAACTTAAGTGTGGCAGCAACTTCCTAACTTCTGGAAAAAAATGGGATCAGTAAAGTGAACTGAAAGAAATCCATCCATCCATCATCTATACCCGCTATTTCCTGTGCAGGGTCACGGGGGTCTGCTGGAGCCTATCCCAGCTCACTTTGGGCGAAAGGCAGGGGTACACCCTGGACAGGTCACCAGTCCATCGCAGGGCCACATGGAGACAGACAACCATTCACACTCAGGGACAATTTACAAACACCAATCTAACGAGCATGTCTTTGGACTGTGGGTGGAAGCCAGAGTACCCGGTGAGAACCCAAGCAAGCACGGGAGAACATGCAAACTCCACACAGAAAGGCCCCTGTGGAGGTTCAAACCAGGAACCTTCTAGCTGTGAGGCAACAGTGCTAACCACCAAGCCACCGTGCTGCCACTGAAAGAAATGAGAGGGGAAATCAAGGGGATAAAAATAAAAAATGTTACGAAAGGGAGGAAGCAACAAACGAGTGAGTGCAAAAGTAAGACGGGAAAATAGAGAATTATGATAAAAACGAAAGAGAATAATAACTGGGAATTTAAAAAAATCACAGGATGCCCTGAATGATTAGTAATTACTCATGCACAGACAGACACACACACACACACACACACACACACACACATGCACATATGCTCTGCTTGAACTGGGGTCTGTTTCTTTTCCTTTGATCTCAGTCCTAAAGCATTCTGTGTGTGCGTGTATGTGTGTATGTAAATGACTCTACCAGGGTGGATTTAAGATTTGAACGGTGTTATGCACCATGACATACATACAGACTTAGTTACGTAAGTGCTCAAACACACACACACACAGAGCAGGTTTTGGATCAAACAACAGCGATAGCTTAATGTCCCTCCTGAGGCCTCATCCATCTCACTAAATTGTAATAAACACATTTGTGTGGATGTGGGATAATACTCATAACGATCTCTGTCAAAGTAGCACAGTTTCTGTATTTTGTTTCTTCCCTGTACTCTGAGTGTTACAGGTAGACTTCTGTTCAAAAGCTTTACTTTGCTAGTTATGACTTTTAGAAGCTATTAACATTTGATGAAGTCCTGCTGAGGACGTCATTACACGTTTGGAGAACATGTTGGATTGTGTGCCACCGTCAACTTGCTTACACATGGCACATATCTGACTATTGTCTTAATCAAAAGGCTCCATCCAACCTGCTGACGCAAACAAGAAAGCCAAGAAAACTGCAGTTCTTTGACCAACCACTAGGGGTTGGATCCAAAGGTGAGTCAGTCTCCAATGACCCCCATGGTATAAACAAATTTACAGCCTGGTTAAAATAAAGCGGCAATAACAACAAAACAGCAACCTAGATTTCACAGCCATAACAACTGCCGAGGAGGTGAATTTGAAAATACTTTGTCAGTTAAAATTACAAATAGCAACAAAATTACACATAGTTAGGGGTGTGGTCTTTTTATTGACAGTCTGAATCTGTAGTGTCAAACAGCTAGCTGTCACTTTAGATACTTGACAACTATGAACTAGGCTTCTGAGTCGTGAATAAATACTTAACCGAGCAGCTTTTCTTTTTCTTTTTTTAAGATAATATGCCTTGCTGTTGTTAACTGTACTAAGAGACCACCGCAACTGGTTTTGGTTTGGCCTGAACACATTTTTGGGCAAAGCTAAATGAAGCAGTCTGAATCCATTCTGTTTAGCCGCAGCTGGAGGCTGCTAGCCAGGGTTAACCAAAGGATGCCAGCTTGGACTGCTTCAAGCGCACCAGCTTCTACCTCGTGCAGCAGTTGGGTCCTCCAGTCAGGCAACTTCAGGCCATATCAGTAGTCCTGCATGTTGACTAACCAAACCACTAGCCAATGTTACTTGGTCATGGTGGCAGCTGGCTCAGTTGATCCATGAGCAACTGAGAGTGACCTAGCATAGCCACTGGCCTGGGACCATGATCAGCCAGCCTAGTGATCAAGCAGCCAACTGTTCTAAGAGACAATTATCCACATGAAGAAACAGGAAAAAAAGAAAGTCCATGGTAAAAATTCTCAATTCTGAACACAAATAATAGGAGACATTCCCAAAAGAGAAAAAACTGGTTGGGAGCTAAATGGATGAAAGATAAAAGAGTTCTCTCATAGGTCTTCAATAATGAATTATGAGGCAATAATTCATTAAATGTTAGTCTACATTCTGAGAAAAGGAGCAGCACTTACTTTCTTTGAATGGTTACCTTTATTTTTACTGTACTGTATTAAAGATGCTATGTGCCCATCTTGGACATACACCATAAAAACAAAAAAACAAAAAAAAAGCATGACTCCTTAAAGTGAAAACTAACAGAGTGGTTGCAGCATGTCCCTCAAACCATAACAGACATTGTTGCAGACAATCTCAGGGCGAGAGGGGGGTCATGGCGGCGTAGATGAAATGGGGAAGGCTTGGGAGAGTTTATAATGATGTATCTTTTCTCAAAGAGGAAGGGGGAGATAGAAGCCAAATCTGTGTTTTTTATGATGTTTGGTTTATCCAGAAATCACTTACCCTGTCTTTAAACGTTCTTCCCTTCTAACAGAATATTTTAGGCCATCTGTACACGGTGACTCACTACAAATTCTTAACTGTTGAGAGGTTTTCCACAATTTTTACTAGTGATTAGCTTTTAAAAACACAAAAAGAATCAGAACAAAAAGTCACTGTTATATTGTCAGTGCACTGCATTCAACTGCCAAAATAACAAACACATGCACTATCGCCTTCAGCAGTCTTTTTTAATCAAAGGAAATCCATTAGTTTTTTTTCAAGTTTTGGAATTTAACATAATAAGCTCAACACTAAATGGCGCCGTAGTTCTTGGGTTCACTACTTGGACTGCACAAGTAGTTCATATCCATTTAACAAAGACAGCATTATTACTTCAGAGATATCCAGCAGCTCTTAGCTGTATGAAATTGACCCCATCCTCTGGCTTGAATTATTATTTTGGAAACATAAAAGCATATAGTTTGTCAGTTACAGTTTAACTGCCCTGACTCGATTCAAATAAAAACAAACAAGGGACAGAGGTAATGATGTTGGAAAACTGTGAGTGTACTTGACGTAATAAAATGGAATTTGGGATGGAAGATTTCCTGAAAAGCACTTAAAACATGTAAGCTGATTACAAAATGACAACAGAGGGGACTCACCAATGCTGGGGTAGAGTTGTGTTATTTTAGGGAAGGAACCTTGAAGAAAAATGAAATAATGTTGGACTTTTTGAATTCAGTGTTCTCTTAAGTGAAGCTTATACCTTCTAAGATAAATGAGATGCAAAAGCAGATGGAAAAATCCTCTGATAGGCATTCTAACCTGAACATCACAGAGAAAGAAAGCAAATATCCTCTAACCAGATATCGTCACAGTGCTCTCGTCACTCTGCATTCCTTTAATGGAACAATCCTCTGTGGTATTATCTATCCATGAAAAACAGCCCACATCTACATAATACATGCTGAGCAATATAAAAGATGCAATCCTCCCACCCGCTCCCAAAGAACGCAAGCTACTTATTTGCTCAGGCTCAAGAGATGGCAATGGTGTGTGTGTTTGTTTTTTTTCTTTTTTTGTTTTGTTTTTTTTTAAACTTTTTAGATGACGTGAAATTGCACATTTAACAAAAGTCAAAAATTACAAATGTGACGTATGATTGTACACGTAGTTGGACACGCACAAAGACGACATAAAACAGAAGCAGTGGAAACACACATAAACCTAATTTGAGAATAAATCCTGCCACAGGGAGAGCCGATGTGTCAGTGCAACTCAGATCTATTCATGCTCTTCCTCCATCCCCTTCTTTTTCTTTTTCCTTTTTTTTTACCCTGTCATCTTCTCTCATTTCAAACGGTCTTACCAATCTCCTCTTTTTGCCCTCTTTTTTCTTCCTCTCCCTAATCTGACTTTTCTCCCTAGCTACATTATCCATCACGGTCTCTACAGTCTTGTGAATAAGCCTCCCAAACATTTCCCTTTTATTACTCCTTTCCCCTCTTTCTTGATTCCTCCATCTTTCATCCCATTTTTCACTGAAATCTGCAGCGTTGCCCTCTGCTCCTCCCAGAAAAGCAAAATGTGCTAATAGTTCTTTTATTAATTTATAGCAGGACAGAATGAACAGGATAAGTCATGAAAAAAGGTTGGGCGAACTTTAGAAAGAGAAAGAAAATGTAAAATTAACAAGGCAGCCTTCTCGGACTAGATCTAAATGAAGAGATGATAGAAAAGTGAAAACAGTATATAACAAAAAAGGACATCAAGATGTGCTGAACTCTCGCAGTGAAATGTTTGCTGCTTGATTTTGTCTTCTTTGAGGAAAATCTCAAAACCCCCAAAGTGAAATTTGTTTAAAACTTTCATGAAGCAAAGGCAGATCTCCCCCACCCCCAATCTTCTTCTAGTTGCTCCAAACTCACAGCGGCAGGATTTGCAACCCAGAGTTAAAATGGTGGTAACGTGCAGTATGTAAGCTCACATACAGTAATTAAATAACAGTAAGGTTAGTGTACATCTTGAAGCAAACCAGTTCTTTGACGACATATTGTGATATGTTCAACATCTCTTCAGTGGCGTTGCTCCAAATATTACATTTCTGTTGCCGAAAGACTTGCTTAACATTTTATTTCCAGCAGGCATGAATGTTGTTAAACCCTGCTCTCATGTCAAGAGGAATCTTTAAACAAAATTTAGGCATCTCGTGGTAAAACATCCAACAGACAATAATTTATTATTTTCCTCATGTGGACGGACGCAAATTGGCTAATTCTTTTGTGGCACCCATGTACAACCTTAACAGTCATCTCCTTCTAGTGGAGATTCACTCCCCATTTTAAATGAAGCTTTTCATTATGAGTAGCTAATTCAGATTCCACATTCATGTGTCCCCATCTCTGATAAAGTAGCTTTTAGCAGCGAGACAGTGTTGTTGGGACCAAAGTCTAGTCAAACGGGGAGTGAAATTTAAAAATCAAGTGTGAAAATAAAATTTAAAAATGACTCAAAAGTTATGGTTCTGAATGGGAAACACTGTCACAAATCCTGCCTGTATCTTATTTATGTAAATGTAAACAACAAAAAAAAAAGATCATGAATTAATTTATTACGTTTCTTTAATTGTTTTGTGATGTTTAAGGTTTTTTTTTATTTCTTTTTCCTTTTGCAGGTTTTTGGAATTTATTTTCTTATTTCATTTTACCATTTTTTCATTAATAGATCAGCTGGAGCCCACCCCAGCTCTTAGACTGGTCACCACACACACACTCCTTCAGGCAATTTTGAATTACCAACTGACCTAACATTCATGTTTTTTTGGGACTGTGAGAGGAAGCTGGAGTACTTGGAAACCAACTATTTACAATTTAATTAAAAATTCTTTATTATTCACTGAAGGGGAATTCAAATCAATCAATAAAGCAGGAGAAAGAAAGCAAGTTTATTGTTTTCTAGTTTTATATTAATAAACTTGTTTTCATTCTCCTCCCCTATTGATCATTGATATTCCAACGTGTTGTAGTTGTTGCTTGCTTCTGTAAAATAATTAGCCAACTGATTGCTGTCGGTGTCTGCAGAAGGCCTACAGAGGTGTACGCGGTCAGAACAGTGTATTAGAAGTGGTAACACAAAGCCAGCCTGCAAAAGACACGCAGATATGTGCCAAGGCTGACTCTGGAATAATGCAACACCTCTAGAGAATGGATTTGCCAGGCTCAGGTAAAATCTGCATCACTGCATTGCTGTATGAGCTGTAGCTTTTACCGAGGCTACATGCTTTCAAGAAGCTTTAAACCCTAATGCGTGTGCTCCTCTGCCGTGTCTGCGTATTTCATGTTGAGTGTTTGGAGAAAGCCTTCTGAGAAATTCTCCTCTTGTCACTCTGTCTTTCTTTGTTTTGTTTCTGTTTGTCTGCTGGAGGTATTTCAAAGAAAAGGCCTAAAATTGTCTGTCTTTGTCACCACTTCTAGAAGAAATAGTGGGTGATGAGGTTCAGTTCAGTAAATGTGGTTTTTCTGCTATGAATTTATTTGATCATACATGTGATCATATGATTTTTTTCTGTCTATCCTGTTATACATAAAGTTGTAGACACACACACACACAAGAGACAAGTGTGACCCTCGGGAGACAAATGAAAATACAAACAAGTACATTCACACACAAACACGTACTTGCATAGATGCTCATTGTTCGATATAAGATGCAACGAAGGGAGCAGAAAGGACACTTACATTTCATCTGCCTTACAACAGGCTTATTGGGCTCCAGCCAGTGCTAAAAGAGAAAAGGAAAAGAGAGAAAACGAAAACTGAAAGAAGACCTTCTCAACCATTGATGAGGCAGTCAGTCTCTGAGAGCAAGAAAATAAAGAGCATGTTGAATCAAAGCTGTCTTCGAGTTTCAGAGGGCTTTACAAGCAACACTTTGTTTAAACATAATATTTAACACAATTTCACCACATAAGAAAAAAAATATGTTCATGCTGGGAGAATATGAAAGATGACCTAATTACTTGTGATGTTCTTCTACCTGCAATGCAATGCAGTTGCTGCTTCCTGAGTTTGGCTGTCCTGATAAATGCAACTGTTTGTCTTTTGTAAGGCTGATTCCATTTCTGTGTTATTTATTTATTTATTTTAACTCTGCTGACCACTGAATTTCATTAGAAAAGGGTAAAGCAAACTAACCTGGAGCCATTCTTGGAAGGTCTTATTGAAAAACACTAGGAAGTAGCACTTTCAAAAGGAATTAGAGACCATTTCAGTCTGGTATATTTCCAGCTAACGCAGTTATTATGGTTCAAACTAACTTAGCATTCTGCACCGCTTTTTTGGAAACAAAAACACATTCTGCTCATCTGTGCCCATGGCAATGTGACTCTTTGAATGTGAAACAGCATATGTTGCATTTGGTAAAGTATATTTATTCGCTATTTTCACTTAGCGGGAAAGAAATTAAAGAACCATTAATCATTGCCTTTTACCAGCTACAATGGAGCAAGTTGGTGAGAAAAAATAAAAATCAAGCTCTTTCCCAATCTGGAGAGGTTAGGAAAAGGTGTTCAGTTTTGTTCTCTCCTCTTTCTTTCTTTTTTTTTTAATCTTTTTTTTTTTAAATTTTTGCAGTCCTGACATAAATGGATGTCAGTACAGATCAAACATTTACTACAAATACATCATTTGAAGTCTGGAAAGATGGATTCTTTTGATTCTTTTGTAAATGTGAATTCACAACAACCTGCACTTCAAAGTAATGAGTTCTGGGCAATTATCTGGAGAAAAAAAAAAAAAGAGGTCTTCATTACTGACAAAAACATATGGCTTTCTGTCTGACTGTGGTCAAACATATAAGTTTGTGACCTGGTTGGGGCATTTTGTAAACTGCATTTAGTTATATATAAACAACATGAAGGTGAGCTTTATGCTTATGTAATTACATGTAACATTTAAGAGTTTTACAGCAAAACTAACTAATCAGTGGTGTGCAAAATGTGTAGCTGGTTTTGGTCTCTTCAGCTTCAGTAAAGAGCAGAAAACAGCTGCTCCCTAAAATGTTTTCCTTTGAGAAGTTTTAAAATGAGCTGGGACTCACAAGATTATGTGAAAAGTTATATAAAGCTGCAAGCTGTAAGGTTTACACTATAAAATTCTTATAAATCAACCAAATGAAATTTAAAAACCAAATGATATATATAAAAAACACATACACGCACATAAGCAAACATCTGTTTTGAAGGTTTATGCTGCGCTTTGTCATTTGGATTTTCTTGCGATGTCCTGCCTCCATTTTTATTTTATTCAATTATATATTTATTTGTTATAATGTTTCTTGAAGGCTCGATTTTTAAAGTTGTTTCCAACAATGGTCTGTATTGTTCAAATACCTCAGATATATTAAAATGAAAATGTAAAAGATTGTGGATGTGGCTTTTAGAACCTGTCGTAGACATTTACCGTCTTTCTTTTTTCAAACACATATTAGAGAAATTAAAATAATGACACAATTAAGAAAAAAATACAAAAAGAAGAAGAGGAAGCCTCTGTGTCTGTGCGTGCATGCGTATGATCGCTACCCGTTGCTTCTCAGGATCCACATATCGAATTCCAAAGTAGTCTTTCTCCAGCAGGTTGTAGTGATTACACACATGGTCCAACAGGAACTGGCCTTTGGTGTCTCTCTGTAAAGCAACAAAATAGATTAGGTGAGTTTGTTATTTTCTATCCACATCCATTACTTCAATCTAATATATCATTCAAACTATTCTAATAAGATTCAAGACCAAGCTGCGCATTACAGGTACAGCACAGCACAGTGTTACATTTACAACCAATGACCCTCTGTTGGGTAGTATTCCTGTAAAGCACACATAATTTCTCCAGGGAACCCTTTTAATTGAAAGAACTACATCTGCAACTCTTTGGTCTCTTGATGATGATACTGTAAAGCTTCTGTGGCCGTATTGTTGACGCAGCCTCTCAATATACCAGTAAATAACAGCACCTCCTAAAGAATCATTGATCCCTCTCCATTCATCATCTATTCATCACAAATAACTGCTAAGAATTTTTGTAACTTGCATGTATAGGTTGTGCACACACACACACACTCATATACAACTAAGATTACTTATGGGCATTGTTTTGCTGATGTAAAAATAAATATTGTTTATCTGCATATATCCTGTTTTCACATAACTACAATTCCCATTTATAAAGAAAGGATGCTACGGAAAAAAAACTGTGCATGTAAGAGCATACAAACAGGTAGCTAAAGTGACCAAGAACTTGAAAAGATTTTTTTTAATTAATTATAATCAGAACCAACTGTTCCTCAACTGCACACGAGGGATATGTCAGTGTTTAAAAATAGAGTTTCCAGTCAAAGAAGTTTCCATCAGATCGATGTGCGATAGTGTGTTCTTTCCAGGTACTGTCTGCTCTCTCATCTGTGCTACAAGGAGCGTCGGTTTTGTTCAAAATATACAGTTGTGAAAAGCTGAAGACATTAATTGTGAAAAGTTGCGCAGTTGAGTCAATAAAGGCGCGTCACAAGAAAGAGAGGGCTGGCGCCATTCTGCTCACTTCACTTCCTAATCTGTCTGCAGCGAACACGAGCTCTGGGGCTCGCAACACGGGGATGTAGGAAATACAAACCTTTTACATAATTACTTGATATATTCAAAAACAGTACAACATATACTGCTCAAACCTTCTTGAGCTGTTAGCGTGTTCGCTGTAATGCCACAACGTTCATCCAGTTGATCCTGCAGTTCGTGGACTTGCCAGAGTCCACAGACCCACATAGACTGAATGTTTCAACAGGATTCCCTTCATTTCTCAGCGTAGAAATCTAGACATACGACTAGAAAAATTGAATTTTCTCAGCAGGTCTGTCTAGCTACCCTCCATTGAAGCTCGTTAATTATGATCAAAAGTCTTGCGGAGCCAATCAGATCAGTCTATCCTTGTAGAGCGCCTCTGAGAGGGCTAAACATGATGACGACAGAGCTGAGACGTTGTTGTCTGGATGGTAATCAGTGGTCTGAATCGACTCTGGCATCGACACTTATTAAAGATTTGGGCTACAGGGAAATTCTTTTAGGGATCGTGGTGAATGAGGCTCATCTGATTTACATCTGGTAAACTTGCTCTAACGATAAAAGAAGCTTTTCAGGAAGTGATCGGTCTAATGTTAGCTGTAGCCATCTTTGTTACACACAGTTACGTTTGTGTTTGAGCACACCAGTTATTCTCAGATTCTTCTTTCAAAAACGGCAACAATGGTTGGATTCCATCTTTTATTATATTGGCATCTCTCTCCGCAACACTCTTCCAGTGTTGACTACTTTGCGTAACGTTGTGTGTTGCTCTGATTGGTTGTAGCACTAACCAACTTCATGCAGAGGCAGTTTTAGAAACAACAGCGTCTCTCCTGGTTGGGGAGACTAAGGCTCATTTTTAGACCCTACATATTTCTGCAAGTAGATCTGACCTATCAGGCTACTCGTTTCTTCTAACGATGCTTCTGTGTTGTCACATACTGTGACACAAGTAACAAAATACATTTTTATTTCACCCATTAGAATTCATAATGTTTAAGTAAAAATGAATGTCATTTTTTAACTGCTGATACTTTTGATAAAACAGTATCAGCAGGGCCATCTTTATTTTGTATTTGAAATTAAGCGAAAGTAAAATGAACCCCGAAGCTTCTTAAAACAGTGATTTGCACATCTTCTCTATAAAAGAAAATATGGTTGCTGTCAGCTAGAAGTATTCATTTCCAGTTAGAGACAACGGGTTCCTGCTTCACTGGCATTTTTTTTATGTTCGCTCATAAGAGTCGAGGGAACTGAATGACTCATCAGATCCAAGTCTGATGAGTCCTACAGAGGAGCTGGATTTGACATTAACCCACAGCCCTGAACATGATGCAGTCTGATCTAGTATCTCTGTGATATGTTGACAAAAGATATTTCATTAACACTGATAAATGTTGTCAACTTGTGAAAAAAGGGTGTAATATGTCTCCTTTAATCATGGCCTATTAACAACAGCCATCAGTTTTGACATTTTATCGTATCACGTACATCGGAGGTTGCCTCTCCCTCCCTGGCTGTCTAAAACGGCTCTGTAACCTGCTGATCTTGGTGGATTCTGTGCTGACTGATTGAACCAGACATAAACTGTGCATTTCTTGTTGTGATTCTCCCACCACTCATGAACACATCATTGAATGTATATTTGGCCACATAATGGGCCTCACAAAATCTTTGCAGGTTATGGAGTAGATTTGTACATGTATCACCTCCTTACTAAAAACCTACTCCAGATTTCCAGATTTTATCATAAGAATGTGCATACATTAATGAGGTTGATTCTAAACTGGCCGTGGACTCCTGTTGCTCATTAATTAGCAGTTGCATCCTCACCAGGGTGTCCTGGTGCACTTAATCAACATTAGGTCCATATAAGGCATTAATGTTGTAAAGTCTGATCATAACAAGTAACACTCCTTTACACAACGATACAGTCTGGTTGTCTTTAACTGTGCATAAGTTTTACACTCTTACTTTTGTTCTACAAGTGCTTCATGCTCAATTCCTTTTGTTTACTTCAGCGTGAAGATGTTTGAAAGTCGTGTGATTCAACCACATAAGCGTTCCAAATCTCTGCTGTTTCTCCTTCTGTCCATCGCTGCCTCATCAGCAGCAGTTTGAAAGTTCAGTTCCTTGTCAGCAAATGAATTGAATTTAGCTTTGCACATTGTATTTTCATCTAAAATGTATCAGGCAGTGACTGACAACAGCTGAATTTAGTGACTGGTTATAGCAAAGGCACTCAGCATTTCTGCTCAAGCTGGTGGTTTTCTAGACTAAGGGAGCCTCAGACGTTGAGGGTTCGGTACATACAAAAACAAACTCCCTCATTTAAAGTTCCCAAACAGTATGACTTAACTGGTCAGTACTTATGCCAGTAAACGTGCAAGTTAAAGATGACTTTTTTTCTGCTGACTTCTCCACACTGAAGCACAATATGAAGCTGTGCCTTTACATCTCTTTCTCATCTCTCTCATTTTTGTTGAATATTAAATTATTTTTTCTGATGGCATGAAAGATTATGTCTTAAAATGTAAATTTTATTTTATTTTTTTGTTATTTTATGTACCCTTGGTAAGACAGCAGTACCTTAACTGCTCTGGAAATTCAGTAACATGCCATGTTCACATTTTAGTCCAGTCTCACCAAGACGCTACACAGTGCAGATCACATTAATTAATATTTAATTAACCATCAGCCCCAGTTGTTAATTTTCACTGAAGAGTGTCAAACACAAAGGGGAACTTTTATTTAAACCTAAAATTAAAATGCACAATATTAATTAGATTTTTTAGAAGCACATATCTTTGTAATTGTCTGTTAAGATGAAGGTGTGGAGGACCAAAAATGCAGGAGTCTGGGAGACAGGAATTTTATTTTAACAGAAACATAAGAACAAAAGTCACTGCCAAAGCAGGACAGCGTGAAACTCAAATAAAACACCAGGAAAACTGATAAGAAAAGACAAAAGCATGAAGAAAGGGACCAGAAGGTCAGAAATCACTATAGATACATAACAAGGCAGCAAAACAGATGACTGGGAGGCGAAAGAAGAAAGATGAAGCTGATGAGACATCCGAACAAAGGCAGTAAAAACTCAAGGAACCAGGCTTTCAAAATAAGATAAGCATAGTAAACCAGCAAATCGAAACATTAGAACTAAAGCCAACTTTTCAAACAAAGAAAACAGGAACAATGGAACCCTAAAAACTTTAATATTATCTTTTTCAGAGTTGACATCATTTCCTGTTCTACTTGTTAAAGTCCTCCCAAAGTCCAACAATACACTATTTGAGTTTGAAAATATAAATATATGACACATGGTTTTATGTCCCTGTGGGCCTGGAATAGCTGAACCATCCACAAGCTCAGAAAACATCCCTGTGACGTTGTACCAGCTCTAAGCCGATTTGGTGAATTTGTACTTGGATATGTCCCTCATGTGTGCTTCTGGAAAATCCGACTAATAGCCTGTTGACTATTTAATTTAAAATAGGTTTTAAATTTAAAAAAACATTTCAAAGAGAGTTCATATGATTACTCTATAAGCAGGACATTAGCTTTTTATGCAAACATTTGCACAAAACACAAACATGAGAGAAACATATACAGATAAATGAAATGGTGGTGTGGGTTCTGTTCTGGTCTAAAGATTTATGAAACTTAAGTCCAGCTGATTTAATCACATATAAATATATGAATTGCAAGAAGAAACTGTGACTCAACATTAAACTAATTCCACAGCATCGTTGCAACATGATGATTTATTACAGTATTTCTCAATAGTTAAAACACACTTTGAAACGTCTCCACAATTTTTCACAACTAAAAATCCCAACTAATCCCATAACTCAAACTACTTTCCCAAAACTTCTGCTACTTGCTGCAAAAGGAAGTTATTGACTCAAAACTGTGTCACGTGGGCTCAAAAAGCGACACTTTTGTCAAATTGTGCCCCAAGCACAGCAAAATGTAGAAGACTACAGAGCAATCTGGAAACACTATAAGGAAAAAAGGAAAACGTAGTTCTCAGAACAACATGCTGTCAAAATAATATTATTCATAGCAGGAAAAAAGCATCATGTCACAACGCACAGAAAACTCACATCCATGTAGAGGTTACAAATTAAAAATACTGTATAAAAATATAAAATTAAAAAAGAAAGAAGTTCATCATGAGCAAACAGTATATGCAACATGTCATTCGTGTCTTTTGGCTGGGTCAGGCCACAGAACCTCATCCACATCAAAGGCCACATTCTGGATCCAGGCTTGGCATGCCTCCACACCTATAGCATCACAAGCCAATTCCATCACCTCCAGAAGGTTTTCTCTGTTGTAAGGTTGCCAGTCATAAATCTACCACCACCAAGAAGAGAAGAAGTCCTCTATGGGGTTCAAGAAAGGAGAGTATGGTGGAAGGCAAATATTGATGAAATTCACATTCACAATGAACCATTCCCAGTCTGGGCTGCACGGTGGAAACTTACATTAGCCCACACAGCAACATACGCAGCATTCCCAGCATGTTTCAGATCCTGCTGACCTAACAGAATGTCCCGCAGGTTATTTAGAAAGTTCAGGAGATGATGGGTGTTGTATGGCCCCATTGTAGCATGATGGTGAACAACCCCATGGTGGCCTATGGCTGCACAAAGTGTGATGTTACCACCACGCTGGCCAGGAACAGCGACAATGGCATGTTGGCTGATCAAATTTCTGCCTCTCCTTCTCCTTTTGGCAAGATTGAATCCCATTTCATCCAAATGTATGTATTCATGGGGTTGGTCCATTTAATCCAGCTGAAAAACTGTCTACACGAAGAAAAATGCTAATTTCAACTGTGATTGCTTTACAAAATAGAACTTTTGTTTACCCATACATAATGAAACCTCTGCTCTTCAACCCTTTCTGAGTTCCACTCAAAAGACACTCTGTACAGTTGTTTCATGTGCATCCTATTGTGTTTGAGGACACGGTCAATGGTGGAGATGCTTACACTATTTATTCCATCAATACTGACATTGTCATCAATGACCTTCTGCTGAATATCCCTTAGGGTGATGGCATTATTTTGACGGACCATGTCCACAACCCTAACCCTTGATGGGGGGAGAAAAGGTCTGCCCTTCTGCGCCCATGTGGACGTCTTGCAATTCTACAACAAGAAAATGTGTTTACACTACAGCAATACTTCACAGCAGTCTTCTTTACTCCAAACATTTTTACATGCGTTCATGTAATGGGGGGATAACAATGACCTGTTCTCTCCTCTGATGGTTGAAACAGAGAACCTACTGACGTTGGGTTCCACCCTGAGTCTGGCTTCTCTCATAGTCATCCCATGGACAATAACATGGCCGATCACAGTTGCACAGATGAATGCTCTATGTCGGACCTGATTTTTCCCCCATTCTCGACCCCCTCCATGACCACCTCTTATACGTACTCTTTGTCTTCCTCTCTGATTTCCTCTGTTCATTGCAAAACCTTGACCTTCCACAGCTTCCTCAACTGACTTATATTGGTTCCCTCGTCATTAGCCATTTGATGCCTTGGTACTTGCTACTGAAAAATCGGCTTTGAGAGTGGGATTTAGTCTTTAAGCAATTGAGAAATACTGTAACAGTGTGCAGAAGCAATTCATGTTCATTTAGCAGGAGTTAATGCGTTAAGCTGTCATGAGTGATGCATTAGTTAAGCGTTATTAAAGTCATAATCGATACCCAAACTGGTATCATTATATCTCGATAAATGAAATGACCCTTTCACATTTTTAATTTACTGTTTAATCTACTCTTTTTTTCAAATATCTTATCCCACCTTATTCCAAACCTCAATGGCACACTTACACTGATGTCCCCTGTGATCTTTGCAATATTACTGCAGCAACAATCAGCTGTCAGTGATCTCAGAGTCAACACGTCCCTCTTGGCAAATACAGATCTGTTGTTGTATCTGAGTGACAGTGGCAAGTAAAACAAGTGTGTGTTCCTGCGGATACAGCTGCGACCGCCCGTGTCATCATGACCTGCCCGCAGGGTGTGTGTGGGCATTTGTCTGTGCGTGTGTAGGGAGTTAAAACTAGTTTTAGAGTTTCAGCCTGAATTAGGTTGCGGTCAGTGGAACGTATTTAGCCATCACGGTCAAAGTTAGGGTCAGGGATTAGAGAATTCATTAAGGGTGCGTCCCCACAAGTGAAGTAAAAAACAAGGATGCCTGAGTGTGTGCTAATCAGAAAAAGGCAGCTGCCGGCTTGTACAAGCCGCACATGTGCATCAGCGTTTGTGTGCTGGTGTGTATCCGTCTCCATCTCTCAGGATTTTTCAGTTGATCTGTGACAACAGTGTTACTAAGCTGTTAAATCGGAAGAGCAAACAGACAAATAGACACGCGGGGTGGGGGTTGTGGGCGGAGAAGAAAAATCAGACAGAAACCAGCGATGCCATGAGCTGTTTCTATCTACATCATCAAATGACACTTTTCCTCTGTCTGGTTCTCAGGGCAAATGCTCAAAAGGAGAAGAGAGGTGTACTGACGCCAAGAGAGAAGAAAAACAAACAGACCACACAGAGAGTGATAAAGGGTTGAACATGCCAAGAAGCTGAGAGGAAGAGCAGAAAAGGACAGAGCTAAAGGGGGACAGATTAAACAAAAGAGAGTCTGGAAGATTCACTCGTAAGGCAAGGACGAAGAGGAAGCATGAAGAAGGGAGATATAAAGAGTCTATGTCATGTCCAACAAGAGCTGAATACATATTTCATCTTTCCAAAGGCTGGGCATTAAAAATTTACGTAGTCATCCTGTCTCTACATGATCCCACCTAATGACAGCAAAGTGCTCCTCTAAGCCTCGCTTGAGATGCGTACACAAACTTTAAATAGAGCTCAGCAACCAATGTATTTGGTCTATAAAATGGAAAGTGTACTTTGACATGCTTGCTACACCAACTCTGTCATCCATAGAGCCAGCTGAGTCCAGACTCCGACCAAGCAAACAAAAGAGTGGAAGGAAAAGTAGAAAACCACTATCACGTTGAGTTTAAAAAGGAACGTAAAATAAATTATTTACTGAACTGTCTACTGTGAATTCATAAAAAATACATCGGCTAAACTCGGGGAAATTAAGTACATGCCAACCTCCGCACAAAATGTCTCCAAGCTCAACCTAAAGTTGCACATTTCATGTAGTGTTTTTTTTGCCTTTGAGCCACTGAGGTAAAAGGAGCATAGACTGAATGAAACTAGAAAGAAATGCCAAAACAAGGAAACATCAGAATATCAGAATCAGAGTTACATGTTTGATAGTATATAATAAATTTAACTGTAATGTAATGATTTGATGTTTTTCATATCATGACTTTGACCACAGTGACTCATGCAGTAAGATCCTGGGTACCCTGGCCCAGTTAAACACTGCTTGTTATTGAATCATTATGCATGCCAGCTCAATTATAAGTGGTCCTTATCAACTGCTACACAGTTCATTTCATGACACAGTATACCTAATTGAGCTTACACGCTGTGAGAGAAGCATTAAATTCTTGCAATCCCCCCGTGAGGAAACCAACACTCACTCCTTATCTTCACACTCTGGGACGAACAGAACCACAGGAGACACAGAGAAAGACAGAACGGGGGATTTAAAGACAATGATATGCCTTCTTTACCCCACACACCAACCATTTTGAAACCTAGTAGTTGAAAAAAGGACAAATGTTACAGTGATTCATGGCTTTTTTTTTCTCTGTTTTTACCACTGCTCCTCATCTGGGAGGGGGGTGAGAGGGGGTGTTTAAAATGCAAGTGGACCCTTTTGTCAATCTATTTGCCAATTAGCTGTTAGACTGTGTAAGCAGGCTTTCGTGCGTGCGTGGCAACACTTTCTTTCTTTTCTTATTAAAAGTGCCGATCAAACCTTGACTGGCCTGAGCCCATGAACAAGTCGATTCAGAGCCTCGATGAGGATGCAACAGACAGATCAATCTTGAGTGATGCAAATGGTTGAAGAAAATTTTACAAGCGCTGACTTGAAAACGATTTCCTTTTTCTTAATTCATTTATTGTTATTTTGCTTCTGACATCAATCTTTGATTCTAGAATTGATAATATCTATTATCAATACACATGTTCACTGATAGGTGTACGAGAAAATGCAGGGAGAGTTGGCATGGTTATATCTTCAAACTTAGTTTAAATGTAAGCTTGCGAGGCAGGATATAAATGCAAATGAACATCTGGAGCAACGCCGACTTCAGGACTGGAAAAGAGGAGGAGAGGCTGAAACACTTCCAGTCAAGGAGCTCAATTATTGGGCCACATCCGGAGTTATATTACAAATACAGATACCCCTAGCTTTACCTCAGAACCATCCTCCTTGTCTTTAACAGTCTGGATATGTAACATCATTTATCTTTAAATGTGTATTTTTTACACAAAAGGACAAACTGACCATGTGAAGCCACAATCTCCTTGTTTAATTCAAAATTTGACAGTATGCTGACCTTTGTTTTAGAACTGCTGTTTCATGGATGGTCATTTTAAAATTACATTCCCAGCTCTTTATCTATGACCAAATACTCTTCTTTTTTTTTAAGTTATAGGGGTGCTAAGGCTGAAAACCCAAGCGACTCGGGTTTCATGTCCAAAGATGCAGTAGTTGTTGTAGGCTACTAAGTTCTAAGAGGTGGTAACAGTCCCCTGCGAAAGCTTTAAAAACGCTTAAGTTCTTCTGAAACAGTGACAGAAGATTTCCCCACAACAGTATTCATTCAACTTAATTTCAGTCCACATTTTTTTCTGGTCCTACCCCCTGCAGTGGCTGTACGCCCCCCCAGTGTTTGAGAATCAGTTTTATAGCTGATCAAATTACACTTCATTTACATATAAGTAGTGCTATTTTTTTCCTTTTTTCCCTTTTCTTTTCCTACTTTTTTTTGAACAGAATAAAGCTCAAATAGATGATGTCAGCTTACTTTTAAGAACCGATATCACCCTATTTGGTCATGGTCATGATGTGGCCACTTCTCAAAATAATCTAGTTTACACCGTAAGTATATTTACATTCATAATCCTACTATTATGTTGCTGATAATCCTCCACTTCACTCACAGGCAACATGGCAACAGTAACCTTGTCCTAGAGTGGAAGGAAACCTTATTACCTTATCATCACCAGGCAATACCTCAGACATGCTCAATACACACAAAACGTGAGCACAGGCGAACACACGATATGAAACATTTTATGGGCACCTGCCCACATTAAGTTTCACGGTTGGCTGGACAGCCTTATTCACTTTGAAGTAGATTTATAAATTATGATACATGAAGCAGGACCTTATTCTGATATAATGTATTACCAGCATCACGCTCACTCTCTGTATAGCTGGACCGTAAATCACACAATGGCAGGAGATAAAAGAGAGGTATGACGATATCAGCATGACTGCAGCTGCAGCAGTACTGGATGTACGTAGAAGCTGCATCGTATAAGACGTTTGTGCCACTTAATGAAACAACCCATGAACAAAAAGAAGAACTGCGAGATGAGCAAGTATGTTTAAAACTGTAAAGTCACATGACTGTACAGTTGGTCATTGAATTGAATCGAATTGAATTTTTTTCTTCTTTTTTTTTAAAATATATATACCACAGCTGAATGATCATTAACTGAGTGCAATGCAGCCTGAAGTATATGTTGTACACAAAAGATGGATGATGGTAAATAGAAAGTGGGGTTGATGCCACACCAAGATGAAGTGATCTATATCGGATTGTTTCCATTGATGTGGCCCACAGCAGAAACAGTGAACAGTTAATCCAAAAATATGTCACTCTTGACCCAATAAGAATGTGTTGTAATGTACCTCACATTCTGTCATGGATATGAGCCACCTGTTTCTGCGCCACTATTTTGAAACCACAAGTTTATCACTAGATGTGAAAGTTCATCCTCTACACAGCTGTCAACAGGGGCTCACACATTAGAGACTAAAACATTTTTCCACCAAGCTATAAACATGAAGACCATCAGAAGAAAACAATATTAATTGTCTGGGGGCTGATCTCACTTTTGGACGGCAGCTTCGAGAAGCCATTCAGAGAACAGGAGGAACTGAGGCCGATGCAGCTCACTCACTTAAAAGGGTGCAGAGCAAATTGTACATTACTTACGGAATCTGACGTTTGCTATCACAGAACATGTCTGCTCTGCCATCTATCTAAAAAAGACCAAAGCACACCAAGCAGCTTCTCCCCCTTGTTTGTGGTGTCTTCTCCAGTGTGCTGTTAGCATCTCCTCATGGATTGTGCCAGCTTCTAATTTCTAATTTTTGTTTGTTTGTTTTGTTTTGTTTTTCTTTACAGTTCATCCAAATTAGCTGTACAGACCGTCCCCTGAAGTACTACAGATTAGCTCTTACAGTCTTTTATTTAATGGGCCGTCTGACATTGTCTTTCTAAGACTGTAGATGGTACAAAACAGAAATCTCCACCATTTGTCTGATTTTGCTCATGGTGTAATGAAATAAATAAATAAATCTTACAGGCATGTTAACATTCGAAATGTATTCTTTATTATAGGTGGCTCCTCTTTACAACACTTTGCCTGTCTTTTTTTTTTTATGAAACTCCCTTCTCTTGTTTATTCTTCTCATTTCCTTTCTCTGTTTCCCCATCCCAGGTCAGCTTGCTCTGTCAGTCTAATTTCAAATATCTTTCATATTTTTAATCTTTACTTTCCCACGGCCACTCCGTCTCATTTCCTCCCCAGCCATACACCCTGTCACAGTAATTCTCACAGCTTGTGTATTTCAACCAACCACGAGTTCCCATATTTTGTCTTATCACCCTTCTAACTTTGTTTCTGCATTTCTGTTTATGCGTCTCTTTCATCTTGCCGTCTCATCTCTCACTGCTTGCTCGCTGCAGCAAGCACAAGCCAGAAAAAGGATTATTTTTTTTGTTAGTCATCTTTGATGGAAAATCAAATACAAATAAGCATCTGGGATAAGAATAGAAAACGGATGCTATTTATAACCTGCTTCAAAGAATGCCTACCAGCTGAAACAAGAGCACAGCGTCAGCTTAGCTTTCTCTCTCACACAGACACCAGACACAGCAAAAAAAAAAAAAAAAAAAAAAAAAAAAAAAAAAAAACCAAAAAAACCCACCCCCCACCCCCCCCCCCCCC
>JBAMYA010094561.1:0-21280 GCA_037176975.1 Arrhamphus sclerolepis | reverse complement strand
CCCCCCCCCCCCCCCCCCCCCCCCCCCCCCCCCCCCCCCCCCCCCCCCCCTCCCCCCCCCCCCATCCGGCAACATTATATTTCTCCTGCTTTTATGATGAGGGTGACTTTGAAGAGAAATGAGATTACTTTCCATATACAAGCATGCAAAAATACAACCACCATCCATCCAATGACAGCTCAACCCAACCTTCTCCGCTCACAGAGCGCTTTCCTCTTTTCAGGCTTTTGCTTTTCTGCCTGTCAGCTGTACATTAAAGTAACATAAAAAAGGAAGACAAAGCAGTTATTTAGTATCCCAGCACTTGAATAGCTTGATTTTCATTCTGGTAGAGACTAGTGCCTTGGCCTGCCAAGTGGTATCATGGTCGGACCCACCTCTTTAAAGACATCCACTGTACACAGTGTCTCCTGATAATGAGATATACTCAGTATCCAACAGATCCGAGTCTTTTCACTTCTCCTCTGTCACTGTGGGCGGCTCCCTTAAGAGACAAGGTTTAAAAACACATTTAAAAGGTGCCATGCCTCTTTCTCTTTCTGACGCATACACACACATCCAAGTGGCATATATCTTTTTACACCAGCTTTCAGTGAGCTGTCACTACAGACTTTGGTGAAAAAGAGCGATTCGGACAGAGTAAGATGGTGTTTGACTATTTGACCCTCCTCCAATCTTATTTAACTCCATGTCCCTTTGCAGACACCACAGTGCATGTGCTGATGGCATCATGTCCTCTCAGTGGTAGATGAGAGAGGCTGGTGGAGGGTGCTTTACTATAGGACTTATTTCTATTCACCAGGCACTTATCACATACGCACCTCACAACTTAGGTCCCAGTGCAATTTACAGTGGAAATGAAAACACTCCAATGGTGGAGAGTTTGACAGGGTTTGACTGCTTTTAAGTATTGTCCCCTAAGGTGAGCGGAAGACATAAACACTATTTCACAGCATTGGGGTATGTTAAGCTTAGAGTGCTTATATTACCTGAAAATACATCTATATTTTCAAACAACTTGTACTTCGTTTCCTGCTGAGAAAACAGGCCATTATCACGGAAAACCCTGAACAATAGATGATTTCTTGCAGCGTGTATGCGTACACTTTAATTGATCTGTGTGTTATCTTTTGCTGATTTAATTAGATTTGTTATTAATAAGATTGCCATGAAGACAGACATTTAGAGCAAAACATTGACAGCATTATATTTGACTCACTGACAATCAGAGTGTCAACGTAGATGACAGGTTGACCTAATGTGGCAAGGATGCAAAGGGATGTCCTGAAACTGAAGTGAGCACACCTCCAGAAATCATGCTAAGCAGACTCTTCAGATTAGACTAATAGAGGCTACCCGGGCGCCTCAAAACAGTGCTACTGGTTGCAGCTAGGTATCAGTGATGCATTGCATTGGAAGATTTTTAAGGACATGACCACTTCTGGTAAGAAAAAAAAAAGGCACAACAAAGCAAAGCAAGCAATACAGATCTTTCCTTTTACATCATTTTCTACCTTCAAGCAACTATGGTGAACTACTGTGATGCTTCTGAGTGTAAATAACGCAGCTCCAAATCAAAGAAGCTTCGCATCTATGCTTTCACTGCTGATGTAATGTGGGTACATCTTTCCACAGAGAAAAATGGCAAAGAAACCAATTTACACATTCTGTAAGGTTAAAAAAAGTGTCATGGAAGAACAACAATCAAATGCTTTGGAACAACAGACTTAATAAAGGAATACACAGTTACATGAAACCTGCAGACTCCTTCATGTTGCATTATTTATTAAGTTAATATACGCAGATGATCACAGTTTTAAGAAAAGTAATTGACAGATTAAACAAAATAAATTGAAATCAAAATTGGCAAAGAAAGTGCAATTGATGCATGGCCACAAGGGACTGTGTGAAAAGTGCCTGTGTATTCTTGTCTTGTCTTTGTATGAGTACTATCAGCCCTTTGGGTAACATTAACCCCCCGTGATTGTTTATAAAGGGGCTACCTCACACACACCTCAGCAAATTTAACAACCATTGCTGATCGTTTGACTGCCCCAATCCTACTTGATTCTAGAGTAAAGAGTTTGAATGCTGCTGCTGTTACTATTTGTTCATGATTCCTATGGCTGTTTGTGGTAATACCTTCGACATGCAGCAATAAAATGGGATTCCGGGGCTGGTGCTGCTCAGGTCATGTTCTGCTCTGTGGGTTTTAGGAGGGGGATTGTGTTGTTTGGCCATTGTACAAGAATCAGAGATGTTAGGAGTAATGCCAAAGAAATACCATAGCAGCCGAAAAGAACTGCCAAAGGACAGGGAATTGCTGTTTAAAAAAGTTCCCAAACACGTATTTTGTCTGGCCACTCAGCCCAACAATACATATGACTCCCTCTTGTACTGTTAACCTAATCACTTTCCTTTTCTCACTTTTCTTCTATTTCTTTCCCTCTTTCTTGCACCAGGTTGGTATGATACCCTACAGGCAGAGTCGTTTCTGATTAAGAAAACTAAATCAACTCAAACTGCCAGCAGCACAATAGAGAGCAGATGATATTGCCAAGCCACAGGATGGCTCACCTTTTTCCTGGCCTTCCTCTATTACACCAGTTTTTTTCTTCGTCAGGTCGTGACTGTTTTTTTTTTCAGACTAAGGTAGAGCTTTTCAGTTCATGTGCCTGCTCTTGAGAATCAAATCGTCTTCAAGGAACTGGCCCCAGCAGACATCTCCATGTCTCACAGCCATCAGAAGAATTTTATTTGGACATTTGTCATGCTGTAAGGCACGTTAGGCTGCAATCTTTCCCCTCTGCCTCTCCTGTGACTTGCTGTGGGTCCAACTTGAGGACACTGAATGGAAACTCCTATTAATGTAACAGGTTTGGGGAGGAGGGACCAACCAACTGTCAGTCTGAAGGCATATTGGATAAACAGAGTTCAAAGGTCATGTTTAAGCAGCAAATCCTCCATTTCTTTCATGTCCTGTCAAGCAGGAGATAGATATGCTCTCCAGTGCAGGAGACAGGGACGCTTGACTCGATGCGGCATTACTTTTTTTTCTTGCTGTCAGTCCACTCACCTCCTCCTTGTCCTCTGTGTGTCTGTCTGTATCTCACTTACATTTCACAAATATGGCTGCACTGGCTGCTGAAAGCTTAATCTGCCAAAGAATTCCAAATACACCTCAGATAGCTTTTCAAACTGAGCATCTGCCATGATTGATTTCCATAATATGCCAGCACCCTGGTCCTTCGTCTCTATTTCTCCTGGTCTACCTCTGAAACAATCTTCTGCTCCTGGTTCATTCAAAAGCCTCAGCACAGTTTGCCATTTCTCATGATTTGCATAATCAGATGTTTGGATTTTACTTGATCTGAATCCTTAAAATATGCATGCGCTTTCAGGCAGAAACTCACCAGTGGTTTTTTGGAGTCAAAGTCAAGTGGGAAACTTTTTGTGCAGCACCTTCAGTGAAGTACTCTTTACTCTGCAGTCAGCTGAGCTCAGCACTAAAGATTATGCAGAATATCTATGATTTTTTTCTTCACTCTTTAATCCCTCTTTCAGGTTAAGAAGGGGGAAGAGCTTTATCTTTGTGTGCATGTGAGTGAGAGAGAATAAAGTGAACAGAATAGAGGAGGTGACTGGCCAAAGTAGTTTGAATGATTCGCACAGATCAAGGTCACATCACTGACTCTCCCCCCCGGCTGCCCGGGTGAGAGCGAATGACCTCTGCTTCATTAACTCCATGGTTCGCTCGCAGCCGTTCCTCCATATGCATGCATGTGGAGTGTGCGTGGTCTGCTTGTGCTTTGTTTGCTTGCATATCGAGAGCATGATGGAGGTTGATTTTAATGAGGGAGACAGCAACTAAGCACAGTAAAGCGAGCAAGATGTTTTGTTTTGATTTTTTGTCTACTTTGTGCGATGCTCCTGTCCTCTTAGTGTCCTGTTGCTTCTCCCAAACTGAAGAGGAGGGCTGCGGGCAGAACAAGCAGACAGCTCTTTCATCCCCAAGGTGATGGCTGCTAGTCCCTCTCTCCCCCCAGATCTCTCCCCCTAATAGTCACCCAATAAGTCCATTCAAGTAATGATACACCCCACGCCTATTTTCTTCCTCTCCCTGTCTATGTGTCTCTTTTGTCTCCATTTATAGTCCAGCACCTTTCCTCTGCCTTGTCTCCCTCATCTGGTGACTCTGCGACTCTGAGAGGAGTAAACACAAGTTGTCATACACTTCATTCACAGTTCATCAAAGTGCAGTAGAAGAAATGATGCAACCCATTGACTTGCATTGAAGCAAGTACAGAGTACGACAGACGGATAGCAGCCAGGTGGGATCGTATGTAATATAAGCTCACAGGATTTGGCTTCTGTGGAAACAAAAGTTTCTGTCTGTGATTACAAAAGTAATTTGTCTGAACCCACATCATTTCTGAGTTGTAAATTGCTGTGTAATGTTGCTTTTATTTGTTTAGTCACTGCATAATATGAGACTGTCCCCTGAAGACGTGCGTTGTTTTGTCTCTAATTAGTAAAAATCATCCTGGACTTGATGTTTCAGTGTGACTGCTATTAATTTGATCAGACAGAATTAGTTCTAGCTTTTGAGCTGGATAATCACATTAAACACTGAAACCTTGGTAACTGGCACTGCTGCCACCATCCCCTGATTTAATTATCGGTTTGTATTTGATTTATCCCTAAATTCTGGCCAGTTTTAATGGATCTGCATTATATTTACTGGTGCAACAAACTGTAAGCAAGCAACCATTTGGGCAACATAGCTCATAATAAACTCAATTTGGTGTTTGTATGTGTCACAGAGAAAAGCATTATACAGCTAAATAGAAATCATCAGCTGTCTTGTAAGCAGATGGCTATAGGCCATTTTAGAAATAATGACTCAATAATGTTAACAGGTAGCAGCACATTGATGACGTTTATGACAATGAGTTGCTAAAAATCAGTTGAAACAAAGCACTCCCACTACACTACTGCACCCATTACATGAACTCTGATAAAAATCATAAAAGCCAAACAGATTCTGTGGGGTCCTCGGGTTGTCACAAGAGACGATAATGTTCCACATATTGATTTGGCATAAGCTTTACATCACATGAACCCCCACCCCCCCACGCTCTGTGTGAGAGTAAAAAAAAAGTACAGAGAACTGGTGGACCACTTTGTGGCATGGTGTGGAAACCATAATCTAATCTTGACTGTGAACAAAACAAAGGAAATTATTGTGTATTTTAGGAAAACCAGGATTACATCAAATACTATGGCCATCATCAGAAACGGAGGTGGTGAAGGACAATAAATATCTCAGTGATCACCTGGACAACAGACTGGACTAGAGACATAATGGTGTTTATAAGAAGGGACAGAACTTATTTTACTTCTTAAAGAAGCTTAGGTCCTTCAGTGTTTGCAACAAGATGTTTTATATCTTCTATAAGTCTGCTGTAGAGTTCAGTCCTATCTGCAGTCATCTGCTGGGGGAGCAGCACCAGAGCCAGACACTTAAAGAAACTGTACAACTGATAAAGAAGTCTGGTTCTGTTCTGGATACTGTCCTGGAGCTTCTGGAGCTGATTATGCAAAGGAAGATGCTTCATAAAATGGAAAACATCACGGACAACCCTGATCATCCTCTGCAAGGATTCAGCAACAGTGTCTTCAGTCAGAATCCAACACAGTGCTGTTTAAAAGTGTCCTTGGAGACTGGAGGGTCGGCGCAGGTGTACAGCGGTTACATGGAGACAGGGTTTATAGATAGGGTTTATAGAGATAGACGTAACATGTTAAACCAAGTGTCATGCTGACGGGGAGCTGAGAAACAACTAGATGCTCTTTAATAAAGGATGAACAGGTTTCCTCACCTGTTCCCTCCTTTAGGGAGGCACTGGAGAGATGAAGGTGCTGTACTTTTTTCACAACCACACAAATCAGTTCTGTTCCACCTCCTTCTATTCTTTGTTTAGACAACACTTCACTTCTTAATCTTTCATTCTTTTATTTTACCGTCTCTCTCCAGCCTTCACTTTTATTTACTTTATCTTGTTTTTTAATAGCTGGTCAAAGGCTGAAGGCTTTCGCATTCACAAACAGTATTTTTGCAAATACTGCATCTGTGTTGTGCCTGCACCAGCTTACAAGGTATGAGAGATGCACATCCATCAGAAACAACACCAAAGTGCAGTTTTTCTGCTCACCACCCTGCATGTACTTGCCATGAACTAAAACTGATGTTATTGTAAGTTTTGGGGTTCAAGGCAATAGGTGTTTGTGGTACTTCTGCAGCTGACAAAACTTGTATGTGATATGACTGCCTGCAGCTTAATATGACTCTATATGACTGTTTTATTTTCATCTGTTTGTTCACAAGATTAGAAAAAAAAAGAGAGAGAAGAAAATAAACCTACCCAGCTGAATTTTGTGAAACTGTGTGGTTAGATGTACCAGTGTGACCTCGAGTGTTGGTGCTGGTGTTGGATATACTCTCCAATTGTCCTTCTAGTTAAAACAAATGTGTATCCTGTAAGTGTCCCGCTGTTCTCTTTTCTGTACTTTCTCCTGATGGTTTTTCACAGGCAAAATGAGTAATTTAATTAGATGTTTTAAATGCTATATAATAAAGTATTAGGATACTATGATATACTGTGATATTACAGTGTAGTATAATATCTTAAGTTAGGCCAAAGTGGCTTCATTTATATAGCCCGGTATTATCATAAAATGTCAGTAACAGCATACAAGACCATTGTTTGTTGTTTTGTTTTTTTTTTTAATCTCAGGAAAATCTAATAATGGGGTAAAATGGAAGCAATCACGGGGAAAGAAACTTGGTTCCATTGTGACGGACAGCAGGCATGTAATAAAAAAAAAAATCATGGGAATGGAAATAAAATGTGGCAGATTTTCAGTATGGACAGTCAATAAAGTAAACAATAACAGCTACAATATGCTAGATGTGGAGGCTTTTTGACGACAGCTTGTATGCAGTTTAACAATCTTTTCATATCTTTCTTTTAACCACCATGACCTAGTGTAAAATGTCTTAAACATCCACAGAAAGTTTAAAGAGCCAGATGGCTAAAAGATGGTTTGAGGACTGACTCACTGTATTTCCATTGTGCAATTTGGACTTGATCACACAAAGGCAAGGAAATGGATTGCGAGAGTAATTGGACCCCTGTCTGATGTTATAGCCTTAGGCTGCGGTGCTCTACTAGCTAGCATAGTTTATCTCAGAACAAAGTGATCCGGGCCTAAGCCAGGTTGCAACATGATATTCGCTGCAACAATTCCCAGGCATTGAGGGGTCACACACACACAAACAGTTCTCTCAGAGGTGATGTCACATCAGAGAAGGACCTTCCCTCACCACTGGCTAAAGAAGGGAAACCTGAAGCCACTTACACATGGACAACCACCCCCTAACTCCCCATCCTCCCCCAGTCCCCACCCTGAACAGGCCCCAGAGTGTGAAAGGGACAAGGCTTAGTTAAGTGTATGGCTTCAGTGAGAGAGTGTGTGTTCAGTATTGATTAGTATTTGATCCCTGCCATTCGCGCCTCTCCGGTGTCTCCCTACAGGCTCCACGCTGACCTTCCCTGACTCTGTCTGCACACACCCACTCTGTTGCATGAGTATTGCCTATTGCCACGGGCGTGATAACTTACCCTTGATGGAGATGCCGTGAGACAGTGTGTGGGCATTGGGGGCAGAAAATAAGACAAAAGAAAATATACGATGGACAGAAAGGAAAGAAGAATAAAGGATTTTGCTCTAGGCATGTGATGGAAGACAAACGGAGCGATTCAATAGAGCCATTATGAGTTTGGGAACTATGGAAATGGATGGCCGGGATGAGGCTTTGATGGCTTGTGAATAGATATAAGGAGGCATGGTTAGATCTGCTTAACCAGCTTACTGCCTCTGGCCTTGTTGCCCTCACTCTATCTTCTCACACTTTCTATGTATAAAAATCAGACATACAGTAGCAGCAATTATCATCTCTGTGCCAAGTGTGCATTTGTGCTCCTTTCTATACTCACTAATACTTAAATTGCCTCATATTTTTGTTTGCCCTTACCCGTGACTTAGGGTCAGAGGATTGGATGTAATCCTCTGTATTTCTAGCTTGTGTCTATGGTTCTGTATGATCTCTCCATTTTTGAACTCCCTTTCATCTCCACCAACCTTTCTGTGCCCTTCTCCTTTTAATCTATGTTTATCTCTTGCTCTTGTTTCCTCTTGTGTCCCCTCTTCCTCTTATTGTCTGTAATATATTTTCTCTGCGCTCTTCATCTTTGCTTCCTCTCATTCTCTATAACTGTTAAGTGATGTTTTATAGTTCTATCTGGTTGCTGACCGAGTTGCTGTAATAGAATTGCTCCTTCCTACATGGACAACAGTTTCCAGGGTAACAGAGACAGGGGAGAGAAGGCCATAGAGTGCACTGTGTGTAGTCAATTTTAACAGCAAAATGCTTTGGCCCATTTCTGATTACACGCTGCCTGCATCACTGGTAATCTGAGGTTTGGAAATGAAGATGTAGGACAGCAGTAATGTTTTTATCAGCTAAAGCTTTATTGGAGATTTTATGTCATTGCATTTATTTATTTTCATAGAATGCGATAGGTGTTTGTGTAAGCTGCTGCTGCTGCTTTCTGTAGAGGTTCAGCAGGTGACACATTTGCCATTGTCAAAAGTAACCCTGACTGGCATTTGCAAGGAGCGGGCTGAAATGCCTCACAGCGATTCACTGGCATTTCCCTAATCACTCCATCTCATCTTTTATTACCACAGAAAGTCATTCTCCTCTAGGGTGCTGGCACTGCAGATGTTTTTACTGCCTGCAGTATTGGACGTTTTGTCAGCGGCAGAATGGAGCAGAGGAGACAGACCACAATATGACTGTCAGTAATATTCTCGCTTTGCTCCCGGGAATTAATATTCTCTCACAGAATTGCAACAAACTCTCACACGTCTGCAAAACCACAATAAAAATAAATAAATTCAAATTCCTTCTTCAAATCTTTATGCCACCACAATGATGGAGGAAAGAATCACACAGACAGGATTATTTCCTGTAATCTGTTTTGACGTTCATTGTAGTGAGCTTTCAGAAGAACTTACATTCTGTGGAGTTCTCACATCAATCACAGCAGAAACCACAGAATTTTATGCTCATCACAGAACTAATATGATCAGATTTTCAGCTTCTACGACACTTATGAGTTTGCTTCCCTTCAGTGTACACATCAGAAGTGACTGCTGATCTTCCTCTTTAAAAAAAAAAGGTATTCCGTAGTTTAATGTTAATTTGAGCTTAATCACTTACAGTTATTATTACAGTTAGTTACAGTTTGTTTTGTTCAAAAAATCATTTTTGTGTTTTTGTGTTTCTTTCATGCTGCAGTGGAGGTGAAGTAACAAAAAGCCGTCCATCAGACTAAACAGTTACCTTGAAAGGGAGTCACCTAACATCCAAATTTGACTGCTGAAAACTAGAGTTGCAGAAATATTCGATTATTTATCTTTTCTTCTTTTTTGATCTTTTTATTTTCATTTAAAGCGCTGTCTCCTCCCTGCAGATGGGTTGTGGGCATAAACTTGCAGCTGATTCCAAAGTGTAAAAGCATCATTGTTTGGTCAGTCAAGTGACTCAGTTTTTTCTGAGAATGTGAGTTTCTGAGGTCGTCTGTTTCTCTCAGCATTAGCAGTGTTCTCTCTTTTTGTTCACATCCTTTTATTCTTTGGTTCCCAAAGTGCTTTGCAAACAAGAACCATTCTTGCTTGGTCCACAATGTGCATCTGTGACAGACTGTTCAGGATGTACTCAGCTCCTTTTCTGATGTCAGCTAAGATATACTCTGTCCCTCCCAAGATTACTCACAAGATAAATGCGGTATAAATCTGTTCTGAAAGTGACTATTTGACTATTTCATCTTGTGGAGAGATGCTCTCTGCATGAAGCAGTGAGCAACAAGGAAAAAACAATGATATACAGTTGAACAGCAGATTCACTAAAAGTATTTTGTGTCTTCTTTTATGTTTTACTTCTTTTTTCTGTTTTAAAACAATTTGTGAATACGGTTTCCTTAAGAAAAACTGCTTTTAATGATCACTGCATATTCAAGCTGATCAAAATATCATAGAAAAACAATTTGAAAGCCTAAAATTTCTGCTTCTGTTGCAACATATTGCCGTCGGCTTTATGTTCAACAAAACTGAAAAGAATCAAATAAATCTTTGTTCTTGAAAACAGTGACATCATATAAAACATGCTCACGTTGCATCAGGCTTCAAAGGGAGACGTGAGCAAACTTTCCTGGTCCGCAAGAGATGTGGGAGTTTGCATGTGATCTCGATAGGATAAACACGGGAAAATATCCAGATATTGCACTTGGAAAAATAAAGACCAGAAATAATTAATGCTGTTGCTCCCTGCTGAACATGCTGAAGTTGATTCTTCAAATTATTATGATTATTGTTATTATTTTCATGTCAGACTTTTTTCTACCTGTTTTAAAGATAGGCTAAAATCAGAGTGGGTAATATTCAATGTTCTCCTTTCTGGTGCCAACAGATCCTTGTTTGTTATTCCTACACCAGTGTAATGCCACCGTGTTTCTAAAAAAAGGGGTTGGGATAAGAGCAAGTGTAACTCTGCAGGCAGGGCTCGTTGCTGTCACTAGTTTGCTCCAAATGAGAGACTGAAGGGGGTGGAGGGGGTGCTTGCACAGAGCGGTGCAGCACGGGGCAATAGAGAGAGGCAGATAGGGAGAGCACTGCTATATTTAGTCTGACCCGAGTGCCCGTGTGTAGGGAGAGCCAGGCAGAGACAGGTGCAGCGGCTGGTCATTATGGAAGAACACAAGGGCCTCACAGTCCAAGGCTGATAATGGGACCTCATCTGACAACTACCTATAGCCCTACCTCACAACCTATATTTAGTTTGGATAAAAGACCACTGGTTGGAGCTGAGAGCTGTGTCTGTGGTTGTGTCAGTGCAACTGTGCAAATGTCTCCAAGTAAAAAAAAAGAAAAGAAAAAAAAGTGGGTGTGTGGGTGGGGACTGGACACCGGCAGAGCTGTCTCTAGGGAAACCAGCATCTGTCAGGAGATGGCATACTGTGTTAGCAGTGTTAGCTCAGGCGATGCAGCCAATCATAGCAGCATTTATGACCTGCAGGGTCACGCATCCTCTGGTCTGTGCCAATGTGTGAACTGCACGTGGTTTATTTGCATTTGCGGTGTGATTTCAACACTTCAGTTTTACTGTTTTATAGTCTGCTCATGATAAAATTAAGCTGGTTGACATCAAAACCTCTCAGTAAACATGTTTCAAAGTTTAGTTGGATGAACAGAGATAATCAAAACAGGAGAAGACAGTTACTGACAAGGTACTGTGAATTTTGCACATGTTTTTTTTTCTTTTTGCAAAACAAAGCAAATATTTTCTGCCATGGTCAAGTGGGTTCATAATATGTGTGTATTCACTGCCTGGCTATCTACATAAAGCATGAAAAAAAAATCAAGGTTTTACTTAGACACAATATAATAATGACTTGGTCCATTCTAGATCTTAAAATGAGATAAATAAAGTCTCAGTTGAAAAGTAACATAGGCGTGCAATGCAGTAAAAGTATTTATTTATTTAATTTTTGGAGGAAGTAAGAGCATAAGTAGCAGCCAGATGCTATGAATCAAACTTCAGAAAATGATCGTCAAGAGAGAGCAGCAGTTTACCAGGACATTCAAGTGTATGGTAGAATAATACCAGTAAAAAAAGAAAAGACAAGACAAGAAAGAAAGAAATATTACTATCTAATAATCTGGGGAGGGATAAGAGAACTTTAGTAGACTATCTGGAGTCCATCATTCTACAGTGAGAAAGATTATTCATGAGAAGAAAACCTTCCAGTTTGCTACCAGTCTTCCCTGAAGTGTTCATCCCAGTCAAAACACCCTAAAGTCAGACTGTGCAATGTCCACAGAAATTGCAAAAAAACAAAAAACAAACAACGTCTTTTTAAATGTAGAATTTGATGACAGTAAGATAAAAAAATAAATAAAAATAAAAAAAAGACCTAAAACAATAAAAATAGGCTGAAAAAAAGAAAAAAAGTTTGGTTTGTTTGAAAAAAAGTGCCATGAGAAAACCTTTTTTCTCGAAAATGAATCTTCTAGCATGGCTTCATGATCCTGCATCTATTCAAGAAGAAAGTGCTGGAGGAGATTTTCTTTTCTTTTCTTTTTGACATTTTTAAATACTGGTTTGAGATACAATTATCAGCCATAACATTATGACCACCCAAAGACCTCAATGTGCTCCCAAAGGAGCTCTGACTTTACCAAGTGTTAATGAAATCCATCTGAATGAGAGGATCTGGGTGCAAAGGACATGTTCCTCATTATCATTTCATTTGTCCTGTTTCTTGTTGTTGACGAAAATATAAAACATTATGCTGTTGTGTATTTTGAGTATATTGTTTTCCAATTTGGTTACCAGATGATGTCATTATGCTCTGTGATATAAAATCTGAGTTGCTAAAGGGTGTACTTTCTTTTTTTTTTTTAAATATAACAGGAGTTTCTTCTTTTTCTTTCCACACTCGCCAGATGCAGGCTTTTTTGTGTAGTGGTAGTTCAGTTTGCTCCACCTCCCAGCCAGTCGATCACTCACATAGAAGAAATAATAAAATAAATAACCAAAGCATTTCTTTGACTGCATCCTGAGTCCATTTATTTCACCTGGACATTTTACATGAAACACAATAAGTTACCGGAGTGATGCAGAAACACACATCGACTTGTGCCATAAACTAGCAGAAAAACCACTAAAATCTGTCACTTTCTGTCTGCCTCTTTATATAAAAAATAATGTGGTGTCGCATAGCAAGAGTTTCAAGATGTGCGGAGCCATCGAGAGCCGAGGAGGAGACACACAGGAAGGAAGTGGAAGAATTTTATTTTATTTTTAATGAAATGTGGAAAATATCTGGTCAGTTAACTAGTTGGCACATGATGAGAAACATCTGTGTTCTATTCAGCGTGCTGCCAGTTTCACTGCTGGGACCACAATAAATAAATTAATGAATAAGTAAATAAATAAGTCAAATAATGAATAAATAATACATGGAATTTAGACACATGTAAATACCATGAAACAGTTCAGATGGAGAAGATGTCCACATAATGAAAGGATGGTCATTTCCAAAATTCAAAATTAAGAGTAGTGATGCAAGTAAGTTGTCTTTTTTGGTATTGTCTATGGATAAAATGTAGTATAAGTAAAACATAATAAAAAAAAAAAGTTTTTGCTTGAATATTAGAGCGTCTATTAAACTTTCTCATCTCTCACATGCAGTTACATGATGTCTCTAGAGGCGGCCTGGGGGAAAAAAAAGACTGACAGGTGGATTTTGAAACTGAGGAAGGTGGGTAAAACAGTTAGTTTCCAGCCCTGTTGACACTACTCAAATGTAACAAAAAATGTCATCAGCAGGCTGAGAACTCACTAAGAAGAACTGCACAGGGAGTTTAAAGTCCAAGTAAATCTGCTGGGAGTTTCTAGTTTTTGTACTAAAATAAGATAACTCCTGCTATAAGGTGCATATATAAGATCCATACTTTGCTTTACTTTCTGGAAAGTTAATAAAATAAAATCAAGCTGAATTTTATACTAGTTGAGCTGTTCATCAGGGATCACAACTTCATTCTTGCTTTCAGAAACAATGTGAATGGACTCGGTCAGGTTACAGGCTGGCATTACAGTAGAAAAAAAAGTGCCGTGCCGATTGCCCCTGATAACTATAACATATTGGCTCTGTCATAGTGAAATATTATTGCTTGCTCAAATTACAAACACCCCCTTGAGCAGAGGGAGAAGGTAAACTTGGTATCATTGTGAAGTCACAGAGAGATGGCACTTTTCTTACAGCACAAAATGGAAAATTAATTTTTCACACATTCACTGGGTTGATTTGTGTGTTTTTTTTTCATTTTGTTTTGCTTTACTTTTTCCAATTTCACTGGAAAACAGAAAAAGAGTCAGGTGGGAATACAGCACATCACAGGAGATACCAGTTCATCTGCCTCTGCCCGTGGCCGCAGATCGCAACAGATGAACAACTTTCCCTATTTGATGTATGTGCCTGCGCTATGAAAACACGTCTTCATGCTTCAAAGAGGAATTCAGTTGGAAATAGATGCTGCACAAATGTGTGCTGTGTTGTGTTTACTGTTGCTAAGAGAAGCTTCATAATTGAGGAGCAGGGTTTACCAGTGACCTTTAGTTGACTCGTAAATTGTCAGTTGGAACCTTCACCATGGCTCTCTGTCCGGCCTATCTTGCGGGGGAAGAACCATTCAAACCATAAGAGTGCAATTTGAGATGAAAGTGCAGGCTGCACGGATGGGTGTTTGAGCTAAGCCTGAAGTATTTAATCAGTATTATTATTATTAATTTGATTTTAGTTTATATTAAGTTTTAGTTGAGACAGTCACTGTTGGTCACTGTTGCTTAAAAAGTAAATTAATGGCACTTTAAACTTGCTGATACAGAAAGCAGAACCACAATGAGATGAACGGTTCGTTGCAGCCTCTGGTTGTGGAGAATAGAAGGTATCCCAATGAAAGTATACGTGAAGAGAGCAAGTTAGCGGGATGCTGTGGGGAGGTTTAGGAGATACAGAGGCACGTAACATGCTCGAGGCGGAGAAAGAGATGGAACAGAGCCAGGACGATGGAGGGGAAGGAGAGGTGTGTTCAGGAAGGTTTGTAATTTAAAGCCTGGGAAAGAATTGAGAGTGGGAGGCTGGGCAGTCAAGACTCAATGAGCTTTAGGAAAAACACTCTCGCACGCACACGTGCACACACACACACACACACACACACACAATCAAGTCAATGAAATCAGTGCTAAAAGAATGTACGAAGGGAAATCTAGTTTAGGCCGAACACAGCAACCGAGACCCTGTTTTTAGTTACAGAGCTTGTTGAGAATTTGGCCGATGATATATGAATATGTACGAGAAGAATTTTCAACCTTAGCTCATTCCTTTATTCTAGAGAAGAAAAAAAAAGAAAACAGATGCAATAATGCTGCACTCTGTAAAGAACAGAGGGGATGACAAACTGAAGGTGCGAATAGTAAAAAAGAGAAAAACTTGATACTGTAAGTACACTGCAAATGCACAAAGCATATTGCAATTAAATTTAATAATGATGTTTTAGCCAAGCCTTAAGTTAAGTTTTATGTATAAAAAAGTTTTACAGACTGAAGGAATACCAGTAAATCCTTTAATTTGTTTGTGGGCTGTCAAAATCCCCTGTTTGAATTTCCTTAACGTAGTTAAATAAATGCATCTGTTGGTTTAAGAGACATTAGAGACCAATTAATGTAGTGGAAGGCTGGATTTTATTTGATGTGTTAGTGCTTATGTTTCTTACTGTTTATAGTATTGATTTAAAGACCCTACATTCCAGACAATCATGACTTAAAGCTTGTTATAGATCTCTTTATGTTGAACACACATACACTTAAACACACATACCGACATATTCTCATTGTCTTACCGACTTTGTGGGGGCTCACTGACATACTGCATTCAAAAACCTTTACCCTATCCTTAACTATAAGAGCTAAATACCAAAACCTTCATTTAACCCTAACCTTATCCTTTTTGGCACAAGCTCAATCTTCACTCAAAGGGCTACTGACTAAACCCTCCTGGAGTTAAATGACTTTACACCTATAGTGCCTGTGTGTGTGTGTGTGTGTGTGTGTGCCCATTAGGGGTCCGTAAAATGAAAGAAATATAATACGTAGAAAAATATTCATAAAATTTAATGCCAAAACTCCTTATATATGGTCCATATTAGAACATTTTAGTCAAGGAGAGCACTCACATTTGAACTTTTCCAGTCTCCCTCAGAACTGTGGGTAAAACCCATCAGTAAACTCCAAATGTGCAGAGTCATAGATGGAGCACATAGTGTCATTGAAAATCCTGTATCAGAGCTCTGCACTTGATGATTTAATAGTGGGACGATCCTTAGCCCTCATATATTTAGCAGGATGGTGGCACAAGTCCTGCAAGTCCTTGAGTGCAGAGGCAGGGATCCGGCCTCACTAACATTAACCTTAAAACAAACTCTTGACTTAAAAATCCCTTTAAGCTTGAAGGCTCCAGCAGTTTTGTCCCCACAAATCTGTTGGACGGCTCAAAAAAATGAAGTCCTGGTTTTTAGACTCAAGAGTAGTAAAACAAACATATAGTCAAACTCCACCCCTCTCTTTTGATTTCTTTACAGATGCGACCAGTGCAGTGAATGGCAGTGGTTTCTTTGTATCCAGTATGGAATGAGTGGTCTGGATATCTTCCCCTTGATCATCCACTGCCAGCATCCCACCACCCATTTATCAACAGGCATTAGGCTGTGGTGGTGGGTAGACGGGTCAGTCTACCTCCAGATGGACCGTTATTAGAGAAAGTCACTCCATCATCTAGGCTCAAACCGCTCATCCTATGCCAGGAGTTTACTCACTTGAATTTAAGAACCCTCTCAGGTCTGAAACACTTTGCTGTATGACAGAAGAAATTTACGGTAGAGTTCCTTTGTTCTGAAATCAATCACATTTTTCCTCACCATCATGAGTCTTGTTTTTTGCAGACAGCTCTCTCTGTCTCTTTTTGTTTTCCCTGAGCCCATAAAAGTTGGAGCACCTTAATAAGAAGATGAAAGGGAGGATGTGAAAGTGAAATGAGAGCGATGATGAAACTGAAATAGATTGGTTAAGGGAGGGAGGCACAGGTGACAAGTCTCATCCTCTCCTACCTCTCACCCAAAATCTTTTTCACCCTCCACCTCTCTTACAAATCTCCATCTGCCTCTCATTCCAGACATTTTTATTCATCACATTCTCTCCCCTCTCCTTCCTCCCTTCTTTTATTCTCCTCATATATAGGACGTGCTTGGTGTGGAGCAGAGCTCGGATAATTAGCAGAGGTTTATTAAATATGAATGCGAGCTGGTTCAGTGGGAGCCAGTGAGTGGGCCTCTCACTGAGTCTCATCAATTAAACAACAGAAATTCCCAACCTTTTGATTAAAGATAAAGAGGAAATATGATGATAAATAGAGACCTGTTAGATACTGGCACAGCAGATGAGCAAAACACAAAGAAGGAAAGACAGAAAAACATGTGAAGGAAGGATATCCAGTCCCGCTAATGCAACAACAACTCCCCCAGCTTTGGGGCTCAAGAGAAAGCATTGACAAGTGACTGAGTGGGTTGAAAATGTGTGATGTGTGTGTGCATGGGGCCGGTGTGAGAACATTTCATGTGACATCAGCAGCGCTGTGGGAAACCCATGCGATCAGTCTGCATCAATCGTTATCCTGCCCACACAGACCAGTGCTTGGACCGATGCCAACATAGCTGGCCGAAGCACCAACCCCGTTGTCTGTTCTTGTCTTTCTTTTTCTTCTTCCTTTCCTGTCTTTCATTCAACGCCCCGCCTGACTCCCTTCTTCCTTTTTTCCCCTTTCCCGTCTGTTACTCCCTCCTCTTTTCGCACCTCCTCCCATCCAGCCCTGCTTCTCATCAGTTGTTCAACCTATTTTCGCGATCAGTATGGTCCTGTTTTACATAAACATATATATCTATATACATATATCTTCCTGCAGAGATTCAGAGGTCTAAGCTCCTTTCAGGTTTTTTTTGTTGATAATAGAGTAAAGTTGGAGGGAAAAAGTGTTAGATATGACAGCAAAGCAGAAGTTGATTTTTGAAGCCTGAATCCTGTCGTGTTTCAGACCCTGTTACGCATTCACCAGCAGGCGCATCCATCAGGGCCACCTCACACAACCAAGGGATTACACCCACTTAAAATCACACGCACACACACACAAACACACTTAGACTGTCCTGTCTTTGAGCATATGGGCCTCTTGCACGCTCCCCCTCAGCTCCACATGTTCCCCTTTTCACCAGCCTTGAAATTCGGGCCAAGCGTGCCGTGAAAGATGGCCTGCCTATGCCGGTGCTGTTAACTGACGCCATGTCTGATAACACTTTTACAACTTGAACAGGAGGTGTTGTAGCAAGGCTCCTGTTCAATAATTGGCTTTAACAGGGATGCTGCATATTCAAATCTGCATACTCTCTCAGGCTGCTGTTTCAGGTGAGGCTTGGGAGGAAATTAGCTTTCACACATATTCTCAGTTCACTTGCTATGACTTTCTTTAGAAACAGACTTTTGAGCACACCTCAGCAGTGTGTCAAGCTTAAAAGGTTAAAAACTCTTCTGATTTAAATGCTAACCATGAAGAACACTTTCTGGTAATAAAATGTTGTGGCACAAGCATTCTGGCTGCTTGTGCCACAACATGGCATGGATGTTTGGAAGGTTCCTCTTTTATGGCTGATGTTCCACACACATTTTGGCTGGGCACTGCTGTACTTACACTTGTTTTTTTTATATTTTATTCATGCATATTTTTTTAAATATATTTTTTCATAACTAGGTTTCCTTTTGGGAGGGGTATTAAGCTCATAACTGATGCTTTTGGACTGATAAGATCCTCACCTGCCTACATCAAAACCAACAAATCAGAAATGCATCCCAAAATCTTTCCCCTGCACCTGTTGGAGCAGCTCCAATATTAAAACTACTTGAAGCTAAAACTAAAAACATTAAAACATTTTAATTTCACATAAACACATTTTATCTTTCCAGCTCCAAGCTGATCGCCTCATCGTCCCACCCGCTCACCTACACCTGGAGAGCGCCTCGTTTATCCTGGAATCAGGTTAGGATCGTGACCTTCCAGCTTACATTACCGTTATAACTGAAACGCACTTCAAAGCAGCCCGCTTATCATGGCCGGGGGATTAAGGAGGCTGCCTCCTCGGCTTCAATTGAAAGTTGAAACTCAGCTCTACAAGTCAACCAGCCACTGCAGCAAAAAGCAACTTCAGTTAATGTTGTCGTCCACTTGTGATTGGTTAGGGATTGTTCTGTCCTTACAGACGCACAACCTTTGCTGACTAAAGAAAATCTTGGAAAATCTTAGGTTAAAAGCAAAGTCCACCTACTATTTTGGGTTTTGACATCTTTTAAGACATGATTTAATGTGCAAAGAGGACTCTCTCTCTCTTTCCTTTGGTGAGGGAAGTTTGGTATAGCAGCTATAATAATTTATGAATAGAAGCATTCAGAGAGAAGCATGGCCTGAGGCTCATGAGCCAGACGATGCTTTGTAGCAACATCTCATAACAGCTGAGTACACAAGAGTGTGACGTGCTCTGTTTTGTCTGTTTTTTGTTTTCTACTCTTTCCTACAACAAGAAGTATTTAAATATGCTTTTTGTTTCTCTTAAGTAGAAAACACTTGTGATGTATGAAGTGAATAAACATGAAGACAAAAAATTGACATGAATTCCACTCAGCAGGGACAGATGAACAGCAGCCTAAGCAAAGATCAAGCCATCGGTGTAACAAAGTTTAACTTCGATACAGTAAATTATATCATTGATCAACTAAAGCTGCAAGTTTCCTTAATGATTTTTCTTGATAGTTCTGACCTTTGATGGAGTCAGTCAAGTAAATGAAAAACATGCTATGAAGCTATCATATATTATTGATTATTTTGAACCATCCTGGCACATTTGCTGTATCTCCTTATCATTTTGTCTTCGTACGTCCCCAGTGTTCCAGATGTTCTCATAACCTTACATTCTCAGAGTCCTAGATTCTTGGTGCTCATAAAATCCATAATATTTCCAATGCACTATATTGATTGAGTCTTTTACTTTCCTGTACTTCTAAACTCCCAGGGTCATATGTATTCAAGGTCTCGTATTCCTAAATATTTACTACCTGTTGGCTCTAATGTTCTGTGCTCTCAGAATCTTTCCTTTCCATGGTCCGAAGCTCTCATGAATCTATGTTCACATGGTGTAAAGCTTTTATGTGGGTAGTAAACTGCCAGGGTACTATGTTTCAAGACTTCTTGTTTCTCAGCATAATGTTCCCAGTATTCCATGTTGCGTGCATGGGCTCTGGATAGGCTCCCAAGACCTTGCAAAATCTAACTACTTTTTTAGACTCTTGGTTTCTGGTTTCCAGGGTCCGAGGGGCTATGCTCCCAGGACCTGTGTGTTCGTCAGCTGCCACTGACCGACAGGCCAGGTGTGTCCCGGACATTTTTCCAGTTCATCGCAGGGCCCACAGAGACAAACAGGCGATCATGCAAGCTCACACAAATGATCAATTTAGAACATCTAGTCAATGTAATGTAATGACCTACAATAGCTGCAAGCTCAAATAATAGCTTTCTCTGTCTTTATTGAGTCTTTACTGTAAGAGAACGTTTGCCTATATTTATATAATAAAGCAGCATCAGAGTTTTTTTTTTTTTCATGGTATAGTATTAATTTCAGTTTCACATGAAGGAATAACGCTTGTGGTCTCCTGTCAATCCTACTGGCAAAACCACTGAAGTAACTTTAAACTATCATCCCGTTAGCCTCTTACAACAACTGCTTATTGCTTTGTGGTATTATGTCACACATCGGCAATGATGGAGCTAGCTCTCAGAGCTACAGTGGACACCATTGCAGAGGGAGGTGGGGACCCTCTGAGCATATAGTTGAAAAAGTTCCTTTGTGCTGCTCTAATACCAGTAATTGGCAAAGCAGTTATACTGGTTCCAATGAGAACAGAAACCGACACTAAGCTGACAGCATGCTAACTGAGTAGTGAGTAAAATCATATACGATAACAGAGGCACACATGTTGATTTTTATCTTGAGAGACTCTGCAGGAGTCAGTATCTTGTTGCCATAGCACCCGTTGCCATTGAAGAACTTACGAAGGCTTGAACGTTGAAACACAGGGCGCGAGAGCAACACATAAAGAGGATGAAATGCACAGGACAGAAATGAGAGTGAGAGAACAGCAAGGGGTGGATGTTGAGGTTAATGAACAACCATTCAGCTGAATATGGGATGGTTTAAAGCTCTGTTGTTGCTCCCATTTTACATTTGTTCTTGCCTTCATTCTTTTTACCTCTCTGACAGACTTTTCACAGCATGACTCACCCTAGTTAGCACTGAGCAGCCATTTCAGAAGCTCAAAGAGGCTGTGACATGTTGTCTGAAACAGAAAGAAGGAAGGAAGAAAGGAAAGAAAGAAAGAAAGAAAGAAAGAAAGAAAGAAAGAAAGAAAGAAAGAAAGAAAGAAAGAAAGAAAGAAAGA
>JBAMYA010094521.1:0-21288 GCA_037176975.1 Arrhamphus sclerolepis | reverse complement strand
ATAATCACTCCTATAAATCAAATTACACCACAGTTTATGTAAATTATAATTGGCATAATGCTGTATTATCAATTGGGTTAAATATCATGTCTGGAGTAAACCTATGCAGGTGCGAGGAGAACATCCAAACTCCACAGAAAGACCAGCTTAACCAAGATCCAACTGAACCTTCTTGCTTTGAAGAGTCAGTGCTAACCATTGAACTACTGTGCTGCTGTCATAGTAGGACACAACACAACATCACCATGTCAGGATACAACATCACCATGGTAGGACCCAACATCACCATGTTGTATCCTGACATGGATACATGTCAGGATACAACATGGTGATGTCAGGACATGGTCCTGACATCACCATGTCAGGACCCAACATCACCATGGTAGGACCCAACATCACAGTGGTGGGACCCAACATCATCATGGTAAGCCCAACATCACCATGTCAGGACTCAACATCACCATGTCAGGACCCGACATCACCATGGTAGGACCCACTATCGCCATGGTAGGACCCAACATCACCATGGTAGGACATTGAATCACCATGGTAGGACCCAACATTGCCACATTAGAACCCAGAATAACCATTATAGGCCCTGCAGAAGGAGAATGGAGATAAATTACAGAAGATAGACAATGTCAATGTTATTTAAATAATTCAATAATTCAATCTGAGACTGAAACAAGAGAGACAGTGTGAAGATACTCGGTTTACAATAGGAATCGTCCCAGCAGCCTAGGAATAGCAGCTTAACTAGCAGATGGTCTAAGAGACTCCAGAGTTAAAGGTTTTAATAAAAAGGAAGGTCTTAACCCTCATAAGGCCTTAAGAGTTTGGGTCAAAATGACCCAGGGTTGATGATAAGTGGAGACATAGGTGGTTAGGGTTAGGGCTTAAGGCCTTGTGAGGGTTAAGAGGATACTGATAGCTAAAGGCTCAGCCACCCTCTTAGACCTCCAGACTCTTGGAACAGCAAGTAAACATGTCTCCCTCTGCTATACTTCCAACTCTCCTCATTTCATTTTTAGAAACATGTTTATATTTTGCACTCAGTTAATAGTGGAGCATAACTTTCCTTTAAAGCATAATTCAGTTATTCTATTAAAAATGTACCACTACAAAAAAAAAAAATCATATTGAGCAACAAAAAACAGCCTGTGAATGTGATTTAGAGAACTTGTAACCACAAATAACCTGTTAGCCAACAGCGTATTAACTACAGAAAGATTGATGTAGAATTGAAAAGCGGCCCCTCTGAAGAAATCGAATCATGCGGCTTTCAGTAAAATAGACGTCTGTCTGCAGTTACAGCCACACTGAAATACATCTGTTCACCTCTCTTTGTTTCCTGGCAAATGATTGCTCTAAAAACTGCACAGAAGTGGAGCGAAAATAAAAGAAAATGGTGGTTTTTACTTGAGAGGTGTCACGGTGATGGAACAACACTCAGGTAATCCTTTAAGAGCACAGAGTCTGTTGTATCGACTGAGAGGCATTTTTTTCAAGTAGAACAGCCTGGGGGTCTTTAAATTTTCATGTTGCGGGTCTATGAAGACAGTAGCTTTAGAAGTGATACTTCTCACTCTTGTCATTAGTGTGCCGAGCTGAAGATTGGGATCTTTATTGATCTGAGGCAGTCGAGTCATCTTGGCCTGTCATTTGCCAAGAACATCTTCTTTTTCGTCGGCCTCGACTCCCTGACTTCAGTCAGGGGGGATCTTCCCTCAAGCAGTCGATTAGTTTGGGTTCAAAGATGTTTGAGGACCGGTATCTACAGAATCATCGTTATTTGGAGCATATACTTTCCACCCTGACTTGCTTGACAATTTCACAAGATAGAAATGCAAAAAAAAAGAGAGCAAATAAAACTACTTGGATGCAGCTTGAGGTTTTGCAGCTCTAAAACAGGGAACAAAGATGTGATTTGTTACTGCTTCGATACAAAATACAAGCACCTATGAGCATTTGTCATCACAAATGCCAACTCCGAACACTATTTTTGGGGAATGTCTTTCCAAAGTACTGACCAATCATAATAATCTTTATGCCAGTGTTTCTCCAGTTCCTCTGCCCTGCATGCTCTGGGTGTTTCTCTGTCCCTCCTTCACTTGGTATCAAGGTTTGCACGGGTCGGACAGTGACCCCTAAAGTCCAGCTAATATAATAATTTCCAAAAATGGATTTTCATTTCACCCTGAAATAAAAAAAGAAAAACCCAACAAAGCTGGGCCCCTGAACGAGGTCCATAAAACAGAACTTCTCGAAGGCAAACAACAAACCGATCTTATTAATGAGACTCACAGGGAACGTATAGAAGGTCTGGCCAGACCAAACACAGCACAAAGGTAAAACACTAAGAATAATGACCAACAAACGGTCATTCCACAAAGGCACTTGTTGTCAGATAAGTGCAGGAGAAAGGTATTAAGCTTAAATCTAGTAAGTGGGTGATGTCAGTGTGATGTCAGAGAAGTGAGGATCTGTGTTTGGATTTGGTATTTTCTGGGCTTTTGCTTCTTGTATTTCTGTCCTGATCAGTTGCACCTGTGTCTTGTTTGCCTCTTTATTGTCTTGTCTTTACCTTCGTCCTTGCTGGTCCTTACTGTGTTTTCTCTTCTGGGTCTGGTTTTGGTTAATACCTGGTTCCTGGCTTGACCTTTTACTTCTGGATTTTGCCGTTTTTCTTAATCTCAACTGATAAATTAATCAAACATTCACTGTCAAATTCATGTTTGTCTGCAGAATGAGTTGACTTCAGCCGGTTTATCATGGAAAGAAGACCACAACAGCTTCTGCGCTGCCTTAAGTGCCAGTGGCAGGGATTCACTGGTCAGGACTGGATCCTCATGTGTGACCAGTTCTGTGAGTTTCACCAGTGCATTACAGCTCTGTCGTCAACTGGTATCAAACAAATCAAATATCTGCAGCCATCGAGGAAATCCCTGTTCAAGCTGCAGCCAATGAGGAACCAAACAGGATGTTCACGGGAGCAAAGAGAAAACAGAGGACTTCTGAGACGTGATCAAACTAACGTTGTGGTGTTTGAGGGACTGAAAAATATGCGTAACATGAGTGTCTATTATTGTGGCCCAGATAAAGATGAAATCCCAGATTAAGTCAAATAAATGCATAAATCTTGCACAGTCCAAGGCAGGCATGTCAAACTATTTCATTCTGGGCCACATCATCACCATGGTTACCCTTTTAAAAGCACCAGGTATTCTTAAAATTCTCAACCAGCTGCATCATGATACCAGACTTCCTGCCAGTTTCGAGACTCCGTTGGGAAGAAAAGGTGAGTGAAAGAGTGAAAAGTTCATTTTTGTTATAAAATCGCAACCATTTATCATAAAATTGAGACTTTCATATTAAAAACCCTTTTCTTGTAAAATTGCAAATTTTAATTTTTGTAATAAAGCTAATTTACAATTCTGAAAGACTTTTTTCCCCAACAACCAAGTTGTTCATCACAAAATTCACAAAATTGAGACCTTTGAATTTAAAATAACTTTTTGCAACATTTTTACAAATAAACTCTCAAGTTGGAAAATTGCAACTTTTTGTCCTAAAATCACAATTTTTTTGTTCTGACTAAATAAATAAATAAATTCTACAAAAATCTAGAGTTTTGACAAACATTTGCAACTTATTTGTTGTAAAATAATTTCCTAAATCCTGACTTTCTGACATCAACCAGCTGCTCTCCACCTTAAAGCAGCTCAGTTATTCCACCTTAAAGCAGCTCAGTTATTCCTCTGGATCGGATTGAAATGTCTCCAGAAATAGAAGTTCATAATCGTCTGCACGCTCTCAGCCAGTTTTCATTTTACAAGTGTGGTCTAAAGGGTTCACAACCGAGTTTTTTGAGTATAACTTCCCAACCTGTCATCAAATAATTCATCATCTCAAAGGTTGTACACTTCTTTTATGCACCATTGTACTTTTGATGGATTTTGAGGAACAAAGTGCTTAAAACACGTAACTATGGAAAGCTGTTCATATTACTGTAATACATAATGCATTAAAAAAAGAGTCTGCGTTATTGATGGGGACGATGGTACGGAGGATTGTGAAACCTCCAATCAGCCAGCAGACGTCCTCTGAACCGCTCCTCTGAATGAGAAACAGCACAAAAGTGGAATTAATGCAGCGCTGTCTGACGCAACAGGTGAAGCCCAGAGCTCCGAGCTTCTGATCTGCGTTGGTTTAGGAAACACAAGGATTCCATGATGCAGCATGTAATCTAAGACACACGACGCTGTCTGAAGATCACACACATGCTACAGGAAAAAAGGCTAAGAGGACGCAGTGACACGGGAGTCACAAAAATGAGCTGCAGTGAAAATAGAAGCATGACTGGACAGAGGAAGCTAGTCGGTGACATCAGGGACGTGATAAATGTGCGTATGAGTTTACGCCCACGTTTAAAGGTTTATATTCGTGGTACTCATCCTGGTTCCTGCCATATAGTCAATGTGAAGGTGATGAAATCTGACCACAGCTGCTGGAGGAGTGGAATGAGGATAAAATTCCTTCATCCGTACACTTTTAAACCAGCATCTCTCTGTGTGAACGCTGGCTGCATGTGATTATTCACCTGGAGCTCGAAGCACCGAGGACTTCAGCTAATGTCATCCTATATCTGTTACAAACTCAGAACGCTGCCGGTTGGTACGTTGATGTGTTCTGGGATACTTTGCTGGTTCAAGTCTACACTGGGTGCATCCATTAAATGTAAAGTTCTGGATCTATCAGGTCACATGACCCATAGATTTGTACTGAGAGTTTTTGAAGCCCATTTTTCCTCAAAACATGCGACAAAGCCGTCAAAGCCAACGGCTCGCTGTCAGTCAAGCACGTCAGATGATCTCTGGGCATCTAATTGGTCAGCTTTATATGAATGAATGATATGAATGAATCCACCTCCTGTACTGTCAGGATTTGGAGTTAGTTTGGTGTTTTATGTTAGGATCTGAATTTATTGTTTCAGTAAGATGATGGTTTTGCTTCGTGTTGGTGTTCTTGGTTGATGTTTTCTGTCAACACCAACAAAAGGCACAAAGATACAGCAAGAAAAGACCAAGACCAAGAAAAATCCAAATCCTAACACAGAGTTTGTGATCTCTACAATCAGTTAAATTAAATTACGTTTTAAGAATTAGATGCAGCATGTGTGATACCTGCGTTTGTGTTCATATCTGCTTATAGGATGCGAAATAGCATCAAAATAAATAAATGTTTTTTCCCTCACTAGTCCGTCAGTGTCTGCAGTAATCAGTCCAACAGATCTCTCTGAAATCGTTTGGGGGTCACTGGGAGTCAGCGTGTGAGCCTCCCACAGATTGGACATTTCCAGCAGACTGTGAAATGGAAAATGTTGTGTATGTGTCATTCGCTTCCATCTATCTTTCACCAGGAGTTCATTGTTTCGGACACTTGTGACAGTCGGCTCAGTTTCTTTCATTTAACTCCGTCCTGCTCACTTAACGAGGGAGACAGAGAAGGTAAAGTCATCCGCTCAACAACCGGAGAACTCAGCGGAAAAGTATCGGAAAGAAACACGGCGAACAAACCGGCAGAAGGCTGAAAGGCGGGACAGTAGGAAGCACTGAGCTGAGGCCTGAAAAAGGAGAGCAGAAGAAGAATAGAAAAGCGAAACTCCAGAAATGTACCCCTTTAAACCATAACCGTTACATAACAAAACACAAGAAAGAGGTTTTAAAGATATTGTCAGCATTTAACTTGTCAAGTATTTTTTTTAAACTTGAAACATACAGTTCCCGGCACCAACATGACCTTTCAGCGTATAAATATGCAAAAGAAAACGCAGTGATGATTTTATGACAACGCTCACTGGTAGAAGCATGAGCCACAGGCCTAAATAAAATAATTCCTGTCCCTAACTTCCCCACTCTGACAGGGCAGATATGCAAAATGAGCGTTCCAGAACCACGGTCATCTAAGTCCAGACCAGCTGAGACGTTTGTTCCGTCTTGCTGAGCAGAAATGATTTCCTCCAGAGTCTCTGGGAAAGTACGGCGCTGTGGGGTGCAGAGGGATGTCCTGACTGTCCATAACAGATAAGAGCTTCTAATGGTTCCTTCTCCACCACAACTTCCACAGACTGTGGCAGGTTCTCAGCCTGTTATGGAGCAGTTTCTCCTCTAGTGAGAGTTCTTTCCTCCATCGCTCCATGCGGACCAGAGGGGAATGCAGCGAACGCTCCACCGATGTGACCCGGAACGACATGAAGCAGGTAAGGAAAATGGAAGGAAGGAAGATATTAGGATGATAATTGGATTGAATTGAACTGTAATGAATTTGTTTACTTTGCCTGCAAGATGTCACGAGAGGACTTAATTAATTGGTGCTGTATAAACAAATTGAACTGAGATGGATTAAATTAACGCCAACAGATGGCGCCTCTTTCAACATGTAGCTTAGTGGGAGGCAGGTCAGAGTGAGAAATAACGGAAATAACGAGGTGCAGACAAAACATGGAGGAACCTTCTCTGACCATTGTCTGGGTTTTTCCCCTCAAGAGCTGCCTGGAGGTCGAACGCCTGCCCCCCCACCCCCGACGCCTTTTCAGGATACATTCAGCCGTCTGACCATAATTATTATGCAGCTTTGTAAAGTGATAAAAATGGAATATGCGCTATGAACTGCTTGTATTTTAGATAATGAGATACATTTATTCATATCTGATCTCCAAACGCTGCATTTTGTGTAAACAGGCAGCACATATTGATATCCCAAAACCTAAATTTTGAACCAGTTCATCTGAAATTCATCTCAGCATGTCAGGCATGTTTTATTTATCCACATCTTTAAATTTTAAATGCATCAAGCTCAATAATGTAAAACTTGAACTCCACATTGCACACATCGAGATCACGACAGAGTTTCAGTTGTTCTTTGATTTTCATGTCTACATGTCACGGTATCTCATCACCTTAAAGCGCCTTACAGAACTGCAGCACTCATCATCCTGATTGCTAGAATGATGGGGTGTTGGGTTCGCTCTGTCGAGGTAGCTACCACGCAGGTTTACCCAAATGTTGATTACTAAGCAAACAGATGAATCAGCTTATGCAGAACCTGGTTAAACTGTAACCCAGAGACTAGTATGAAGTACTTCAGTTGTTCCATCCATCCATCCATCCATCCATCACCTTAACTCTTAACCATAAAACACATCCAGCTTCTCCTAGAGTAGTGGAATATAACTCACTTCCCAAAATTTGAGAATGTACCTTTGTACACCTTAAAGGTTATTGGAAAAACCTGATTTTAAAATAAAAACAGAAACTCAGACCTTCATTAATATCTATCTAAGCTAGAAGGGCCTATGGTTGTCTAAAATGGTGAGTCAGAGCTACTCTGAACACTCACATATTGAACTAGCAGACTACATTAACCTAAACTGGTACGTAAAAGTCCACACACACGTACTGGTTTAACTACCACAGTGAGTCCCTACTTATTGCACATACTTTCTCGTTCTACTCACGAGTCCACAGGAAAGAAAATGTTGCAGGTCTGTTGTAGCTTGAGACCAACGCATGTCCTCCCCAGACAGTCCTGAAGCTCAAAACCCCAAAAAATGGTCTAATCCACAGGAAGACTATATAGGTAGTCCACAAGGATGGCAGTGAAATCCTTCTGGCCCACTTGGGCCACAACTGAAAACTTTGTCCAAGTTTCAGGCAGGTAACACCACGACACTGCGGAACTGCGGCCCAACCACGTCCGTGGCCCGGCTACATTTGAAAAGTTTGGGTCTTACGAACACACACGTTCGCGCCTCGTGCCTGCCTCTCCCTGCATTCGTTCTCCCACCATTCACCACTCCCCCCCAACCAAAATCTCAAAACCACATCAACTACCAACAGCATTAAAGAACACATAAAACTTGAGATAAATCACGTTTGACTTTCCTACAAGGCTCATTTTCCATTAATTAGGTCTTAGCCTTTTGTATTACTTTTACGATGTACTCAATGAACCACAAAGTAAACATACCTCAAATTAATTATATTTACGATCATGTTCCAGGTTATAAAGCTAAATTACTTACAAATTTTAGCCAATCCCTGAATCAGAAATCCAGAAATATATTTTAGGGAATTACTCACATACTACTTTGAATTTGTCAGTACATTTTACCTTCAGTTACCCAAGCTAACTTTCTACATGGTATTTTACGGCAAGTTTATCTTGACTCTGAGCTGAATGGTTGTTTTGGTTACCAGTTACAGGTAAACACTGGGATGTCTCTACTTTTATCTTTTCTGAGATGAAAACCAGACTGGACTTGTCTTTGAAACAACCTGGTTGAATCCAAGTTGGGGGGAAGAAAATCGCTGGAACAGATTAATGGTGTTTCCATCACTTTCAGTGGGGAATAAACATTTAACATACGAGCTCTGTCACGGTACAAATTAAATTTGCAACTCCAGATGCTGCTGTACTTATAACGAGAAAATTCTGAACAGATGCCAAAGTGACTCCTTTTGATTTGGTGTTGACAACCCACCTGTGGAAAACTGAGGTGAAGCAGCCAGGAGACCGTTGAGCTGCCACTTTACGATGTTGTAGCAATGTAGCAATGCTACATCACAAAGTCAAAAACGTTACGATTTTCCCCCAAAAAGCAAAGAAAAAAAAATCCACACACACAAAAAAAACAAACAGTACAATTCCACAAGTCACAATTATGCAAGATCCCTTTTTCCCCCTCATGCGTTTGGACAACAAATTTAAAAATTTTACAAATGTCATAATTTGTGGAAGCTAAAATTCCACAATGCATTTTTTTATTACTATTTTGTAAAACTTATAATTTCACTTAATTTTACAACAAAAGTTTTAGTTTTAGAATAAAAAGTCATCATTTGGCAAAATTTACAATTTTACAACAAAAAGTTTTCTTTTTTATTTGTATTTTTAAGAGAAAGTTCATGATTTTAAAAAAAAAAACACTGATTTTCTTTTTTTTTTATTCTAAAATTTTAGATGTCATGAAATGATTTTTTTATAACTGTAATTTGACACCAAACCAGGTGCGGTGTAAGCTAAATTTAGCCACCAACAAAAACAACAAAAGGACCAAGAACTTCAAGTCTCCAGGTGTCTTTTTTATAATATTGTCAAGAAACACCGTTTCCAGACCGAGTCCAAGAACTCGCTGGAGATCTGACAACACAGCTGGTTGAGAAAGTAAAGAATAACCAGCCCTCTGACGGTTACCATGGTGATGTTGGTTGGACAGCTCTGATTTACAGTATGAGGCTCGAGGGCCCTCGTATATGACGTTATGATCTCATTTTACTGATCTGTGAACAGCAGCAATCATCCCAGGATGCAGTCGATTCAAACGTCGCCTCTCAAGCACAGAAAATGATGATTTTTTTTTTTTTTTTTTTTTTAATTCATCCCCTTTCAGATCAGCTCTTCTTGGGGAAAACCAAGTGTGACATTTAAGGAAGTCTACTTTCATCAGTCATATCGCCTTTAGTACAAATAAAAAGTCCGTATTATTATCATTAAAGTTTTATGTGTCCTTTTTTAATGAGCACTACAGGGACAAAGGCACCAAACACATTAAATTTTCTTTTTTATTTGGAATGAAATAACATCAAAAAAGATTAAATAGAAGCTTAAAATTATATGTAGGCTTTTTAATTAGACATATTAAAAGATTGGTGTGTATAGGGAGGGGTGGGTGGGGGTTTACACAGTTTGTGAACTCAGCCAATAACAACCTCCCTCCCAACACCTGAGCTGTAGTGGTCCTCAGCTCTGAGTCACTTTGGATACGAGCGTAGCATGGTTCCCTTTTACATGAGGCGGGGCGTGCGTTGCCTGGAAACCAACACAGCACCCCACATGCAGCGCTGACGAACGTGAAACCTGTCAGGGCCGAAAATACTAAAGGTTTGCGTGTAAAAAAACAAGGACAAACTCACACGCAAAAAGAAATGTACAAACTGATTTATTAACAGCTACAGGTTGCGACTTTCAAAGGTGCAAAATAGTGCGTCTGCATCCAGGTAACATGTCCACAGCAATGAATATGCAATTTGGGGCGTTCTCACGCAATTCTGCTTGTGTTGGGAGGAGAACTGGTTCAGGCCCACGTACAAAATTCTAGACTGTACATGCAAGTTACTACAAAACTGGGATCGTAGTCGATCCATCCCTCAGTGTAGACAGTAAGGATGGAAACGTGCAGCTCACAGGTCATCATCTGGGATGCAGAGGTGATCCTCCACAGTGGCTTGTTGGGGTTCCAGTTGTTTTCCGTCTATTGTCTTATGATATTGTGATACTGATGTAATGATATTGATGGCATATGGTGCTTCCTGCTGTTCACTAATGTGGCATGTCAACATCCAGTAGCAGTGGGTCAGGGTTCAGAGGTCTTTTTCATTGGTGATTTCTGCGCATGTTTTAAAAATGTACAGGCTAACTCTGGAGTAGAAGATAAACCAACTGAAACCGCCTCAAGCGGAAAGGTGACTAAAGGTAACATCCGCCTTATTCATGTTTCAGCGCTAGCGTTATTGATTTTATCAGGGAAAATCATTATCTATCTAACAAAAAAGCCTAACCCTTCCAACCTCCTCTATATTTCCATAAATACACATGCACACGTACAATATGCAGCACAATTAAATTAGCATTCTCTGTGCTGGTGAGGGGAACTGGAGGACTCTGTGTTTCCATCCCCTGGGTTTCTATGTAATCTCTTTCTTCCACTGTGCTATGTACTCTCTCTTTCACAATCACACACACACACACACTGGTCTTACTGTGGTACCAGTCCCTTTGATTGCCCTCCAGTTCTCTAATGAATAAATTAGCTCCAAACACACTCTGACACAGTAACACCCCGATAAAAGTAAGTGAGGGATGGAGTGAGGGGAGCAGGCAGAAAGAAAAGAAGAAATGGGGACACAGCCCCCTCGCAAGAAAGATATGGGTGACTACGTGGTGGTGGTGGGGTATCAGTGGAAATGCTGAAAACTAGATCACTAGTTGAGAAAAGAAATGGAAAAATGAAAGAAGAACGCTGGCCGGCCTTGCTGAGAGAATTGGCGAGAGAATTGGCGTGAAAACAGTCTGAGTGGTAGATGTACCGGACTGTTTTTTCTGGATGAAGCTCATTTAAATTCATTTATTCATCTTTTACTCCCACTTCAGTTTGATACAAAGAGGTTCAACTCAGCTACTACAAAGGTGACTAGGTCTGCATCCCTCTCTCATGCAGGTGTCAAACTCAAGGCCCGCTGGTCACATCTGGCCCGCCACTTCGTTTTCTGGCCAACCAGAACGTCCAAATACTATCATTAACCGATGAGCGGAACATTTTTGAGGAAATTTTAATGTTACTGAGAATTTGATTTAATACTGACATCAAGAAGTGGAATAACTGAGGTGGAAAGAAGCTGGTGAGTGTTTGAGAAAGGTTTTCCAAAAAAGAGTTTATAATTTCTGTCAAAACTCATGATTTTGTAAAATTAGCCTTTTAATTAAAAAAAAAAAAAAAGAAGTGATTTTTAAGACAAAAAGTTGAAATTTTAGAAATATTTGCAATTTGTAATTTTATGTCAAAATGTTGCAAAAAGTTTATATTTTCCAACAAAAGGTTGTTATTTTAAATGAAATAATCACAATTTTGTGGAATTTGTGATTATGCAGTAAAAAGTTCTTGGGAGAAAAAGTCCTGATCCTGCAAAATTTGAAATTTTACAACAAAACAGGAAAAAAAATGGAATTTTACTAGAAAAATCTAAACTTTGTGATAATAAAATTGTGATTAGTAGAAAATTTGAGATTTTGTGACAAAAATTTATTTTATGAAAAAACTGATATTGTGGAATTCACTATTTTATGACAGAATTTGCTTTTTTGTTTGCAAATTTTATGAAATTTGAGACAATGTGACAATTTTACGTGGAACTAGCAGGAAATGTGGCAACACTGCTTGTTCAGGAACTAAAGAATAAGCAGCCCTTTCACGGTAACCATGGTGATGATGTGGCCTGGGATGAAAGTGAGCTTGACTCTCACTGTGCTTGACAGGTGGTGAGACGCTCTCATGGCTTTTCACCAAACGCGGCACCAAACATCAAACACCAAACTCTCTGACTGCTGCGAATCTTCATCCATTTGTCAACTTCGCCTCAGTTCATTGACATTTTCCAGCATTCGCAGAGTTGAGGCGTGGTCTTCATCGCTCCTCCACTGCTGCGAGGAACCACATGGATGGAGATCTCCTTGTGTGATGAGAGGACCAATCGATGTGCTTGAGCGGGTTTAAGTCTTTACCAGCGAGTTCATATAAGCAGGTGTGGACCCCAAGACCTTGTGGACAAGAGTCAGAAACTTAGGTACCAGGAGCTGTGGTTGCATGTTGGCTCAGGTACGGCCTTATTTTCTACATGTTGTTGAGTGCAAAGCGATGTAACATGGTCAGAAGAGGATAACTGGTCATCCACCATGACACCCAGCTTCTTAGTGACCTTCGTAGGAGCGATGGTGGTGGAGGAGTTGTTCCTGTTCATATTACACAACATTTTCCCACGATTGACCATCATTTGCCTGAGGCGGCCAAAATAGTACAGTGTGAACCCAGTTTAAGGCAGGTTAAGCTAAAGGTGGTGTTCCTGCAGCTGAGATACGTGCAAAGATTGTGAACATCTACGCTCAGCGTTTCCACAGGAGACCAGGACCTGAACAGTATAAACCAGCGGTCTAAATGTGTGCAAACACACTTGTACGAGGAGTTACCAAGTTTCAAGGGATCAATAAGTAGCCTGTTCAAGTGTAGTTCTTAAAGTGCTAATTACTCCTGAGTGGGTGAGTGTTCCCACGTAAATGGCTCTAAAAGCTCTTTGAGTGATTTTCCACCAGAACTGTTCCTTCCCACGACTCGGTGACAAAGGTGCTGGTTTGATTTCAGTCACTTCCTGTGGCTTTGCCACTGAGTCGCCTCTCTGCTTGTTTGAAGCTGGAGGATTTATAATGAAAAATAAATAAATAAAAACAGCAGCCAGCAGCGTTTTCATGCTGTTGTGGTGAATCATTGATGAAATGTGTGCAACCAGACTGTCTCTGATTTTAAAAAATGTAAATCTGCGCTCAGCAAAGACAGTTACTGTACACGGAGGCTCAAGCTGTGAAAGCAGCGGTAACTCTAAAACCCAATAGGTGAAGCCGGCCAGCAGCAACAGAATAAAAAAGAAAAAGATAACCACAGAGAAGAATGCATTTGTTTTGCATTTTCCTGTATTACATAGTTCTGTGCTGGATGGGAAATAATGTTTGGACCCAAACACAAGAGGAGGAAGGCAGATGAAAAATGAAGCTGAATTTATTAACTAAAAGAACAAAAACCAAAAGGCGCTACAAGAGAAAAACAATCTGAAACATTGAACAAAAGCTGACAGAGGGAAGGTAAGAAAAAAACAAAGTAAAATAAAACCTGAAATGAACCAGCAAATGAAAGTTGGTGGAGATGATTATGATCTGGCAGAGAACAAAGGAAACCCAGCAGAATATATAAAGAGGCAGGTATTGACTGCCAGAGCACAGGTGTGTGGCTGCGAGCCAGCGGGACCCCGGCCCGAGTCAAGGAGGGGATGGAAACGAAATAAGACTGCACGGGGGAAACCAGTTCAACAAAATAAATCAGGAAGTAAAGCAAACTGAGGTGCAGAAGAAAAACTAAAGCTAAATAAAACATGAATGACTGCAAGACAGAGCGAGGAGCTGCTTCCAAGACTGGCTGAGCACAGAAAAAGAGCTTGACAAGCTAAGATTAAACCTGGGGGGTTTATTCCCTTAGAAGCGTTGGTAAATATATCTGCTTTACTCTTAGCGGATAGGTGATGGCAGTCGCTGACGTCTATCACAGATCTGGGTTTTCTTTAATCAATTTTACTTATAAAGCACTTTAAAATTAACACAAGTGGCCAAAGTGCTGGTCACTAAAAGAAATAAAACAACAGAAGACTAAAAAAAACAAAACGTGAATTACAATTAGGATGGATAAAAGTCAACATCTCAAAACTGGGTTAAAAACCAAAGAATAAAAAGATAAAATGTCACTAAAATAGAGGTTAGAAATAGTCGTGGATCAGCCTGTCTGCAAATAAAACAAAAGAATATCAGATAAAATAACCTCAAAGAGCAGGTCGACCTGCCACAATTTAATTACAATAAAATCGTTGACTCAAACTGTGTTGAGTTCTGGTTCTGGTTCGAGTCCAACGTGGAAGAAAAGCTGGAATTCCTCAGCTGTCCAGCAGAGGCAGCAGACACCCACGTTTGTGTTCAGACCAGAGTTCACTTCTTTGGGTCTTAATTTAGGCTTAGCCCTAACCCTGACCCAAACATGGCTGGTGTGAATGCACCCTGAGACACGAAGAAATCTAAGACGATAAACAGCTGAGGTGCAGAAATGTTACCTAATTGGTAAAAAAATAAAAATAAAATAAAACAAGATTTCCATTTCCAGGATAAAACGCCATTTTACCAACCGTTTGCTTGTCCTGGTGTTGGACCTGGTAGGATCCACTGAACTTGGCAACCAGCACTTCATAGAACTTGGTGGCACAAGAGCATCACCTTCATTGTTAGCCCTACTGCCATAAAACAACCTTATCATTCCGTTGATCTCCGTGTTAAAACGAAAAACTCTGCAACAGAAATAAAGATATTTACAGTTTCAAAAATCAGTTCTGTTCTCCGTAGCTAGAGATCACATCCATGACAACTGTACGGGCGCTGGCGTGCTTTGGACCACATCAGGTAAAATTATGCAATGCAATTCATTTATGTATAATTAGGGTAATTGTCTTTTGATTGATGGTGGGCACTGACGTGACTTTTGAGCATTGCTTCTGGGACAATAAAGACTTAATGGAGCATTCAGGACCAAGCTCAGCTAAACAGCAGGTAGCTTGTGCTAACCGTGCATCACCTAAATAAACATTTGAGAAACATTTGAGGTGACGCCACTCTGCTTGTCAGGCGGCTGTGGCAGGTTGCTACACCTCGTTTCACATCTGGTTTCAGATTGTTCTCATAGCCAGAGGTAGAAGATACAGCCAGTACAACTGGTATATCGCAGGTTTTTCCACTTGAGATGTATAAACTGGCATGTGAGAGTTCTGAAATCTTTTGCATGTGAATCTTTTTTCCTTACTTCCATCTATCCAGAAACCTCCTGCTTGTGAGCCTGTTTTAAAGAAAAAAAGCAGTGGATCTATCATCTGGCAGTGGTTAGAACTTACCCAAGAAGACGCTGAACAAAAAAAACTTTTATTTGCAAAATATGACACAGAAGCTTTTTACATGAAAGGCATCAGTACAAAAAATAATAATAATAAAGGTAACAGGAAACCAAATTACATCAGCAAAGACCCGAAAAACCTGCTGGTTTCAAAAATCTCATTAAAGGCTTTACTTGGTTGCAAATAATTTAGAGAAGTCTTTCTCAAGTATTCCTGTTAAAGGTGCTGTTTTTGTTGTAAGTTTGAGAACTAGGTCACAGTAGAAGTTCCAAGTACGCTGTTATCTGTTTTCATTTGTTAAAGCTTATGAGAGCTTCAAAATGATATAAAAAAAAAAAGTTTTCTACATTCTCGTTCACTGATATTTTCCCACGTCGCATCCATTTAAAAAGAAAAAAAAAAGTCATTCAGGACAACAGTGGGAGAGCTGTGGGGGGGGGGGGTGTAGATGTTTTTGTTGAGTCTCAGAACATCTCAGGAGACTTTGGGGCTCATCAGGAGGTGACATCCTGTCTCCTGGTCGTGGTCTGAGTGTCACCTGGATGTCTGAAGTTCTCACTCTATCTCTAATGTTCTAATGGTTCTGTGGAGGAAAATTTACTAAATTACAACATATATATTATCAGGTCACTAGTCTTTATGATTATTGTGGTTCATATATGCAATTCTCTTCTTCAGAACCATCCGACACACACATGTTCAGCTGTAAGTCAGACTGACCAAACCTATGGACCAGAACCCGCAAGGCTTTGGTCCATCTTATCCACCATAGGTCAAACAGCCTAGTTATGCATGTAATCAGGAGACAGGATGGACGTCCTGGCAGGACCCAAGGTCTTCCGATGTGTCTGGAGACTCAACAAAGACACGTATGCTTTCCTATCCTAGAACTATCCTGTTCTGAGGTATCTCCTCAGAGAACTCCTGCTCTTGTCCTGTACAGCTATGTTGACTGCTCTCCTTTTTGTGCACAAATTGTTAATTAAACTTTTTCTTACTAAGCTCGTCTCTCTGGTGCTCATTCGTAATATGAAATTTGCCACAATAGGTTTACACTGTACGAATTTTACAGTCTTGATTAATTAATTAATCAATTCAAGTCACATTGCATGATGGTTTACAGCCTGCTACACTGCAGGTGAACATTCGTTGACTCGTGACTATGACAGAAATGAATATAAGTGTATATCAGGATCTGAATGCAGCATCATCACGTCATTAGCAGGTTGTTGCTAGCATGCTACTAAAGTTAGCATCTAAAGTTAGCGTTGTCGTAGTGATGTTGGTGTGCTTTGAAAATAAAATAAATAAAATCAAGAAAAAGAAGTGTCTTTCTTTTTTATTTGAATTGCACATTTTTGGTTTCTGTTGTATCTGGTGCTGTTGTTGCTAGGCTACCGTGCTGTGTAGACATGCTGATGTTCACGTTATTTCATGGTGCGTCCCTGTTGGTCGGTTAGCTGACAGAGATGGTGGAGGCAGCGACAGGCCGTCACTCTCTGAGACGATTCCTCCACATTTCTGACGCTGCTGGTTGAAGACGGTTCTGTCTTTCATCTTTGCTTCTGTCTCACTGTCAGCTCTACCACCACCGTTTCTGAGCTACGATGGACCATTTTTGTCACGATTGACCATCTTTCAGCTGAGACAGCCAAAATTGTACAGCGTGAACTCAGCATTACATACAGAAGTTTGGAAGAGAGCTGTAAACTGTGAGGCTGAGGACGTGGTGTAACAGACTCTTGATGTCGTCTCAGATAAGAGGAGCACAATCGAAACAGGAACTGGTGGCAAGCAATAGACCCAAAGACGGGAGATGTAGTTCTTGCTCGTTAAATAGAGTAATCTGTTATGTTGTAACAGACACAAAACCACTCAAGGATAAATGAAGGAGCTAGTTCAGGTGGTCAGCTCAAGCAAGTGTTTCATGCTCGCTTTCATCGTCTGCAAGGTTCATTCCAGTTACTCCGTCTGGTTCACTGGTCAATTTAAGGAGCAAGAGCTACTTCCTTCGTCTTTGGGTCAGTAGAGGGACACGTGAGTGAGTGAAACCTGACTTTCCACATCTGACAGCAGGTAAACACAACTCACACTGGACAGCTCTGGTGATTGTCATTGTCCTTCATTTTGAATCCCTGTGACCCACAAAAGACACATCATATTCCTCTGACAGCTTTTCACAGCTGCAGTGTCACAAAGACGTCCAAAGAATGAAGTAATCGTGAAATAAATGTGAGTTTTAATTGTGTCAGGTCGAGAGAGAGGGATTACTGTCACTCACTTAGAATGCAGTTTAATGAAATGTCAACAGTGAGTAAAATACAAGCACTAAACTGTTGTTTTGACTTGTTTACTGAGAACAATTCCCTTGCTCTCATGCACTTGTCGTCTTATCTTTGTTTGAAATGATTTGCATAACAAGCAGGCCTACAAATAAAATCATGTTAAGATGAACTCCTGAGCCATTTCTAAACAGACTAATTTCATTTTACAGAACATAAATTACTTTGGCTCCTTCCTAACAAGGCCTATTTTTAAGATTCCTGTTCGAAAATGACACGGCTGATTTACTGTGAAATAAACACAAAAATGAATTTTGTATCAAAAATGAAGGTAACCCATGAGAAATTGCAACAGAAGTGTAAAATTAAATACACACATTACCAGGCCAGAGGAAATGAACAAGAAACACAAAATATTCCACTTTCAGTCTTTGGATTCATGTAGTGAAACACTAGAAAAACACAAGAACATCTTTATTCTTCCACGATAAATGTTCATACTGTATAAATGAAACATACTTCCTAATTTGACCGTTTTGGGAAATTTAGTCAAATGTGTGCCACTGAGGATTTTCAGGTACCAAACTAACAAAAAAAACATGTTTTATTTCATACATACGTCCTTAAAAGTATTAATTTCTTTCATATGAGACTGTCTTGGGTTTGTTTGCATCTGTTGACCTCTTCAGTGTGTTGAGCTGTGGGGGGTTAAACAAAGCCATATCTCAGGAAGGGCTTGATGGATTTATGTGCCTGACAACTATATAAATGAATTATTAAATTAAATTAATATAATGTTTTCAACCTTGGTCAGTTTAACAGAAAACATATTTGAGGGGATTTCATGCACAAGAATGTCCGGTATTGCTCTTTATCTTCATCTGGGTTCGGTTTAGGGTCATGAGCAATTACTGATGTGTATAACTGTGAATAAAAAAGAGGAATTTTGTGTCAGTCTCAGAAAAATCATTGATTGTTTGACCAACTACAGGGATAGCATGACCCCCCTAATCTAATGGGGGTGCTGCGATGCCCGTTATTCCAACTGGCTATGGCTAGTCACATTTTTGCCTCTTCTTATTAAGATTTGTTCATTTGGCTGCTTGCTGTTGGACTTTGTCCTGCTTCAGTACAAATTATCTTTTATAGGATTAAAGCTGAGTATTTCCTCACCCAGTTTTCAAAAATGTGTCTGAGTTGCCATGTGAACTGTCAAACATGGCGGATGTTAGTGTCAACGAGTCACAGACTAAGGAGGACCCTGGCCGTCTCACCAAAACTGTCCACAGAGAGCAGACCGACCTACTACTTGTTTTAGTGTGTGGTTTCCCAGCAAGAGCAAGCCTTCAGGGGTCATCAGGACCGCCCAGAAAATATCCAGGTGCCATCTCAGGATTATACAGGACCCACCCCTGGTTGCTGTGTTTGAACTGCTACCATTGGATACAAAGTAAAGAAAAATATGCTGTCCATCCAAGAAAAAGGTCACCACCTGGATTTAACTAACAAACAGGTAAGAGCCTGCCATTGGATAGTTACAGCATGGATGTTTAAAGTTATTTAACTCTAACTCATGCAGTGAGTAGCTTTTTCTTAAGCATCACATCCTGTGGTGGTGGCAAAGAAGTTCATCTGGTTAAGAAGGGTCAAATTATTGGCATTCATCAAGCATTGAAAACATCTAAGGAGATTGTTGAAACTACTAAAACTGGGTTAAAAACTGACCAATGCATTATTACAAACTGGAAGGACAATGGGGAACCGTCATCTTCCAGGAAGAAATGTGGGTAGAAAAAGATCTTTGATCACAATCATTCAAGATTTCACAAACGTTTGGTGAAATCAAATAGTTATAAAACAACAGTAAAACTCATGTTTGTGTTTGTCTCATAGTGAAAATAAGAACATTTCAACATGTGGAGGGAACTCAAGGGACTGGGACTAAACAGCTGTGACAGTTATCAGTGAGGTTAATGTGAACAAAAGGATTCCATTTGCTAGAGAGAATAAAGACTGGACTCTAGGATCAACGAAGAAGGTCAACAAAGGTGGTCTGAAGAATCCAGATTTACTCTGTTCCAGAGTGATGGGAGCATCTCTTCATCCTTTGATGCATGATCCCATCACGCCTAGTGTCTACTGTACAAGACAGTGGGGCCCGTCTAGGATCTGGGGTTTCATGCAGTTGGTGAGGTCTAGATTCAGGTCCAGGTTCAGGTCAAGGGTCAAGTCTAGGGTCAAATGTAGGTTCAACAATGCTATGAGGTCAGCTGACAACCTGAGGATACTGAATGACCAGGTTATTCCATCTTCTCTGATGACACGGACATATTCCAAGATGAAGATGTCAGGATTCATCAGATCTCACTGAGGATCTTTGGGATCTTCTGGAGCAGACTTTGTTCCTATTGTCAGTACAAGATCTTAGAGAAAAACAACTCTGGGTGGAAGTGAATGCTGTCATGTAGCAAGGGCAAAACGAAACGATCCCACGCTGAATGTGTGCAGTAATCAAAGCTGAAGGCGAAGCATCGATGTATCAGTGTTACTTTTTTGTTTTTATGGGCAGTGTGAAAACAAGGACAAACTGGCTCAGTGCAGTTTGCTCTGTAAAATATACGTGGTGCAATCTGAGCCTCGACCTTCTGTAAATAAACTGCTGGGTGGTTTCTTGGCTGCCAGTCCCATCAGTGTATTAATATACACTGGTTAATTTCATATTTTGCAATGCATATCCATATTATTAATATTACTACTTGGCCCGCACAACTTCATTTCACATCAACGTGAAATGAAAGCAGCCCCACCCCCTCCCCGAAGCAGCCCCGTCCTCCCAGACTCACGCTCTCTAAAAACAAATCGTATTTTATAAATGTTAATTAGCATGCCATGGTCTGGGGGATAAGAGTAATGATGTACATGGCTTGCTGCTGGAGAAGAATTCATTACCAGCAGAGACACTTGCTAGATTATAAAGAAGCAAAAAAAAAACCCTGATAATGCTGCCGTCTTTCCAGTTTCCTTAATGGAGAAGTTTACGAACGGACTTGTAAAGGAAAAGAAGAACTTCAAAGAAAAAAAAGTTTTCATTTTACAATAATTTCATGGTGATTTTATACAAATTGCTGGTTGCAATTATCCAATTAGCTGCAAAATTCCTCTCTAATGAAGAATTAAGTCGTAAAGTGAAATAAAGCGCTTTAATTTCACCACTAATGCCACGTACCATTTACTGATGAGGTGCTAATTTATGTCAGTTTAATTGTAATGTCTTTACCCGTTTTCTACATTTAGGTGTTAGCTAAAGTATGCTAATTCACTTAAGAGATCATTCTCTATATCTCAGGAATATTATTTAGACCTTAATTCAAGTTTTGTCTGTGCTTCAGTTGATGTTTCATCGTGTGATTAACATGGAAATATTTAGAGATTTTATTTTTTATTTTTTGCTTAAGCTGACCGTCGCCTGCGCGCCCCAGCCCCCAGCCTGGCTCCAGGTTGGGGTCCCGGTACCGCCAATCCGTACATGACTTTGCTGTTTCTGTTCTCAAAATATTTCACCCCAGATGGGACTCTAAACATGCCAACAAAGTAGTTCCAAAGTGGCGTAAGGACAACAATGTTGTGGTTCATGCCTCTGCTCTGGTGTGGGCGTGCCTCTCCATCTCCCTGGCGATGAGGATCTACACCTGCTCCTC
>JBAMYA010094500.1:0-21294 GCA_037176975.1 Arrhamphus sclerolepis | reverse complement strand
TTTTATATCAGTCTGGTTTCACTTTGTTGTTGTTGCTGCAAACCGAAGTTTATGTGCATGAAGACACGGTCTTACAGACAGTAAATCAGACGGCGTCAGTGGTTGCTCATGAAAAGAAGAAACGGTATTCAGTGCAGCATTTACACGGCTCAAATGCTGAGAATAATAAAGTTTAAAATCATCAGCAATCATTAGAGAAGCAGTTGTTACTGCTGATACATCTGTAACAGAAAATATTTCCAAAGCATTTTAAGACATTTGGCCAGGCTTTGGGACCAAAGGCCTGTATCACGAAGCAGGATTAAGTTTTCCTGGGTTCCCCAGTTCAACTAACCTTAGCAAACCCAGTCAGGATAATCGGTATCACGACGCTGTCTATAAAGTCGGTAACTCAACCCTGGGTTATCTTATCAAGACCCGTGAACGCGCGTGCATAAAGGGCAGGTTCTGAAGTAGCGGACCAATCACAATCACGATTGTCATATGGGAAAGAGAGAGCATCTCACTTCACTTCAAAGCCACTTCACAGTGACTCATACCGATAAAATACGAAGAAGAAAACGACAACCTACGTGAGAAATCTAAAACTGTTGCCGTTGCCAGAAGGAGGCAAAATGCCTGGCGACACATAACAGGCAGCATGAATGCATAAGTTACACATATATCTGATAATGATCATAGCGTGAATCCTATAAAAATCAATGTGCTGTGCTAATGAATAGAATCTATGACAGTTAGTCATTAAGTCTTCCCCAGTCTAAGTCTAATCTTCCCCAAGATGCAATCCCTCGGGGGTGTCAAGGATGTGGAGCAGTTTAAAAATAAACAAAAACATTATTGCGTCTGGTAAGTTGGTCCTTCGAATATAACGTCAGGCTGGAATAAAGCTTTAAGCTTTGGCCACTATTAAATCATATCCATAGTGGCCTGAAGACGGGTAGGTACTTTATTCATCCCAGTGGGAAGTTCAGAATGAATGAAATGAATAAAATCCATGCAGATATTGAGCTGTGCTAGAAAGTTGTGGACCGATGCTTGTAAACTTAAACTACAACATTTTGCAAAAGCGAAATATAACTGCAGGATCAGCAATCGAACCCGCTATCTTCCGACAGGCAATGCCTTGAGAGCTAAAGTCTCCCGCTACAAATGACATGTTGAAATATGACTTATTCTATGCTTCCATTATGGGCCGACATCTGGGCAACATTTTACCAGTGAACAAACGTTCTCCATGAGACGTCTTGCCGATAAAACTTTTTACATCTTGCCGACGTCTGTAAGATATATGTGTGTTGTGCAGTGACTGTATATAATAATCAGCACCATAGAGAAGAACTATTCTAAATGGCTCTGATAATAATGCTGTCTGGGAGAGCACGTCATTTCCCCGAAAAGCTGATTGGCCAGTGGGCGGGGCTTTATAAAAGATTGGATTCAATCCTGAGAGTTACCCTAATACAGAGGTTAGCCGTTCAGCGTACGTTACCCCGGTGATGTACCTCGCTAAGCAATTACCCAGTTTCGTGATACAGAAAACCCAAGAATAACCCTGAAGTTACCTCGCTAAAGCAAAATCTCACTTTGTGATACAGGCCTCTGGTTCAACTGTATAATTAAATATTAGTTGTACGGTAACACAACATATAAAACATATAAAGTGGATAATAAGCCAAACACACGCACACGCACACACATACGCGTGTGATTGTGTTTATGTGTGCCCGCCTCGTCTGTTACGACACGACTCAACCAAGAAGAAGCTGAAGTAACATTAAAATCCACGTCTTAAAAGGTTTAACAGTTAAATGGTTTATTGTTCAGTTTTCTCTTTAAAGTACAAAGCAAAAATATCAAAAAGGTCAAACAGAGCCTTACTAACTAAAAACACCCAATAAAACAAACAAAAAAAAATGTTAGGCCTTTCAATCAGAGCTGACAGCAGAACAACAAAACAGATAAACGACTTATGGCCAGTAAACCAAGAGGCTGCAAATTAGTAACTCTACAAAGACCAACCACAACAAAAAACACAAACTAACACAGGTCTCATTTCAAATCTAAAGTTACACAGTCTCACAGTTAGTCAAAGCCAACAAGACACCCAGCAAAGAGGCAAACTGCTCAAAGACACAGCCACACCATCTGTGAGGATGTTCTCGTTTAAATAGGGAGAGGTCTTCAGCGATTGGTGGAGCCAGCATGTGAGGATCCAATCAGCTCAGCTCAGCCTTAACCTGGAAGTCACCTCGGGAGGAGGTCTGCCCTGGAACCCAGGTCTGCCCTGGAACCCAGGTCTGCCCTGGAGCCAGCAGACAGGAAGCTTCAACTGCACCTGCAATTTACAGAAAAAGACAAACAAGGCCACTGGTCGCAACACTGTCAGATTGGGTTTTGGGCTGCTCCCTCTCCTGGATCATCTTGGGCCCCCCACTACATGTGGGGCTTGCTTCCCCCAGTCACACTCCCCTCTGGTGGCTGGTGCCCTTGCCCGCCGGTGTGCTGGTGCCTCCCGCTGTCTGGGGCTGGGTGCTTGGGGATGCACCAACCTGCCCTGGTGGCTGCTTGCCGGAGTGCTGGGGAGTGGGATGCCCTTGGTGCTCGAGACGGATCTGCTCCGGCGTGGCGGGTTGGTGGCCCGTGGGCTTGTCGCTGCAGCCGCCTAGGGCTTCTGCCCTGCTGCTGGAGTGTCACCCGGGCAAACAAACAAGCAAATTCTAATAAAGTTTGATTCATGTCTCAAGTGAAGCATCATGACCAAGCCTTAATTCTCTGCTTGTGAAAATAAAACTTTGTGTCTCACTTTGACACTCAGACTTCTGAGGGCCACAGTGTTGGACAGGACATGTTTAAAAAAAAAAAGAGAAAGGTACCACACATAATTTGAGATAGAAAAGGCGAGGGCCAGACTCCACAAATTAGAGCAGAAGAAGCAGAACAGAACAGAAGGAGAATGTTTGTTTTTAGAACCATGAGAGCGAATGTCAGTCTGTGAATGTTACGCTGCTTGTAAGTTATAAGATATAACAGGTATCAAAGAGCCTTTGCAGCGCAGCGCAGTATATTTACATGTTGATATTTTTTTCAGAAAGTATCAGTTCAGTTGTAATACCTCTGTCCATTCAAGCTTGCATTTGAAAACATTATGTATAGGTGCATTCTGAATAAAATCACAAGAAAAAAATAGAATGCTCTGCAACTGGCCAATGGGAGAACAACTTTAAAAAACAACAACAAAAAAAATAATTACATCACTCTCTTAAAATCTAATCTAATCAAATATTCAATCTGTGATTTAAAACAAACAAGCAAACAAACAAAAAACATTTGTTTCAGGACTACACAATAACCGATACAGAGAAAAACATTAACAGCCTTCACAGTTGATGAAAAAGAAAGAAAAAAGAAAAACTGTCCCAGATAAGGCACTGAAAATGAAGTTTGTTCTGTGAATATGGGCAGCAGTTTAATGGATTGGTTGTCGTACACATTAGCAGTTACTGTTTGCATCAGCTTATACAGCCTCTGACAGGCTGAGAAAACCTTAAATAAAACCACACCATACACAGAAAGAAAAGAAAAGAAGAATGAATGGTTATTGTGTCCCAGGGATATGCACATGTCCGGGGAGACGGATCCTTAACAGAGACACACATGAGGCTAATCCTCTACCTTTTTGCAACCTTTTGACAGTGGGACTCCAGTGACACACATAAATTTTGGACAGAAAAGTCTAAATTCAAAAGTGCTTCAATTCAAACAACATGATTAAAACACAGTATTTGTCTCAAAGTTAATATAAACCTTTTGAAAATAAATCCAGGTGAAAAAAAAAAAAAGTTTTTGTGCTTCTGTGACACTGCCATTAAAGGAAATGTAATTTCTTAAAGTAAAAACTGCAGAAATGTGTAGTTTGTGGGGTCAGTAGGGGTTTAAAAAAAAAAAAAAAAGGAAAAAGAAAAGAATAATTTCTTTGCAATGTAGTCATCCCCCTGGGAGGTGATGCTGCCCCATGAGAACAGGATGAAGGGGAGATAATGGGAGGAAGCAGCGGATCTGTGGTCGTGACCACCATGTTAACTCATGTGTTCCTCACAGTTTTTAGCTTTTAGGGCAAATGCAGCTCCTCTCTCTCAGGCCATGTGATCGAATCAAACCTCCTGTTTGGAAAAGTTTGATCATTACTGTGCTTGTGAGCATGTTGAGTACCAAACCACTGTCTTTAAAAGATGCCCTGTGGGAAGTGTCTTTCCACACTGGGGGTAGCTGGTGTGGGGCCATCATGTCCACATTGTCAGAGACCCTGTAGTTGTGCAAATACGGTGCAGCTGCTCCAGTTTAAAATGACATTTTTTAAAATTTCTTTCACATGTAGACCAACTGTCGGTAAATGAGCAGAGGTTTGCTGTGGACAGCTTCACAGCAAACTGCTCAACATTACCTTATATAAGTGTTTTAACCTGTCATTTAGACTTCTTACTCCTAAAGAAGGTGCTGGAATTCAGTTGTTGAATAGGATCATGTTTGGAAGTAGCGCTGTCATTGAAGATAGAGAAAAAAGTCATTTACAGAATTAACTTTTGTTGTTGTTGGGTAACAGAGAATGCCGCATCATTGACACTACTGGCACTGGCACTATGATGATGAGGATGATGATGATGCTGCTAAAGGCTTTCAGAGTTATCATAAATGCAACAGTTCAAAAGGGAAACTGCAATGTGGAAGCTACATTCTAGCTCCTGTAACCACTGAATGAATCCATGATTAGTCCTGTGAGTGACTAGTGACTATCAAGTGAAGAACACTTGCATAAAAAAAAAGTGATGACCTGGACGAAAACAAGCCAAAAAAGACTAAATAAATGGGTGATGTGGCAGATGAAGATGTTTGAGCAACAAGTAAGAGATGAGTAACACTTTGGGACTCACAGGGTTCACCCAGGACATGCTGCTGCTTGCCAATGTTAGACTTGCATTTTTACAAAATTGTAACTGTTGGTTAGTCTGAATATCAGTTTATGGTCTCTGGAGCTTCTGGCATGGTTGAGGTTAGGGTTAGGGTTAATGAATTTTCAGAGCTTTGAACACTGAACCCCCCTCGCTCCCTGTGGTAGAGAGAGGAAAGCCGAGTACTCAGAGACGCTGCTGAGGTTTAAGTTCTGAGTTGGACCCAGAGCCCGCCTGCCTCGGAAAGAACAATACTTGGAGGATCAGGCAGAGACTCCCTCAGCATGTTACGCTCCCATCACAGTCCAGACTGCAACTGCACATTTTTCAGACTGCATTTGTCTTCTCATTTATCATTTTAAAATATTGCCACACAGCTGAGATCTTTGGCTTATTTTGAAAGCACCACTCTTTAGCGCCCTCTCTGGTTGAGAAGCGCAATTGTCTGTTACCACCATGGTAAATATTGTAGCTTCTTCTTTTTTCTCTCTTTTCTTCCGATAGTGTATTAATATTTACACTTAAAAACAGTAACCAGAGCCACTTCAGGAACCTGTCACTCCAATAAAACAAACAAACAAAATCTTAATCTACAGCTTCAGAAGAAACTTACTAGACTGAATTGACAATAAGATGATGGTTGTTATGAAATACAGACAACTCAAGCGCAGCACTTGAGGTGGAAGGAAATCCCAGTTTGGTGCTCCATAAACACAAATCAGCTCTGTGGACAAATACACAGAGCTGCGTACAAACAACCACTCAGATTAACAGAAGCTGCTTCAGCAGAAGATAGAAATATGCAGCTCTTTTTGCAGATCCATCAAACCACAATAGAGAAGCACCTGGAAGAAATAATAGAGAGCCAGCAGACCTCCCCATACGGTTGCTAAGGAAACCTGATGCTTGGAAGTAGGGGAATGGAGCTGTAGTGCTGAGCAGGAGCTATGAATCCCAGTTGTGCAGAAAGTTTGAAATCTGGATGATTATTTCTGAATAATTATAAATTGTGCGATTATCATGTTTATCTTTTCTTCTGACAGCTCAAAGAGAGGGAGAGGGAGCAAGAACTGGTTTAGAAAGAGAATGAACCTTCAAAACCTAAAGTACTCTTTGATTTCTGGATGATGAATGAAGAATAGTTTTAGTTGAGGAAGTGCTTTAATAGTCATGAAGAGCTGGAACACACCTGGTTGACTCCCTGTTCAGCTGCTTAGACTTGTTGATATCATTTTTTTAGTCTTCAGAATGTTAAATGCTGCCTTAAAACCCCAAACCAGGAGAAAGTTGGGATGGCATGAAAACATAAAAAAAAAGCAGTGATTATTACTTCTTAGGTTTCTTGTCACATCTTTAGTTTCACGCGTCTGGTTTCTCTTTGTGAACAGGCGAGGAACTGCAGGCAGGTCAGTCCAGGACCCAGACCTTCATCTTCCTCACATGTGACTATAAAGTGTGCAGAATGTTATTGGGCGTTTCATCTTGAAGGAATCATATGCTGCTCCAAAATCTCAGTGCCTGTTGACGCAGAAGTGGAAGTGAGCTTTGCAAAAGCACTCAAACAAACTCAAACCATTATATTTATTTTATGTATTGTTCTTGAGCTCTTAATCTCCACTCAGCCTGCTGCTGCTGCTGAAAAAACTCTTAATTTCCTGGCTAATATTACAAAATAAACTTTTGAACCAGTGAGCATACAAAGAACTTTAGTAATACAGCCCAATATCAACCAAACTCAAACTTGCAGGACATAGAAAGCAAGAAAAGTGTAAGTCTTACTAATCTAACAGCAGCAAGACGCCATCCGAAGCTCGCTCTCAGGCTGTGGCAGAGGTGTGATTTGTCTTGTTATAAGTTGAACTACAGTTAAATAATTTTAGAAACTTTTTGGGGGAGGGTTTGAAGTTCTGTTGTGGTTTTTTTTTAAAGACATATTGTTACATATGTTTATATGATGGTTATATGATTATTTAGTTGCCTCATTATCAGAGTGTTGTTATTATTTATAAATTTTGATATGCTCATATTCAACTACTTGGGCGCATCCCTGACCACTGCACACACACAGACAAAAAACAAACAAAAATGAATAAAAAAAAAACAATGGAATGTTGGAACTCTACATTTTCAGCCTGGAGGACTCTAAACACCTTGTCTGTAATTGTGAGCTCACTGTCTGAGGAACGCATGTAAGAGTTTAGGACTGTCCAATTACACTCTGTTGGACCCAGACTGCAGCAGCTTCTGACAATAAAAACCTGATAGAGTATGTTGCTAAGCCTGCAACCAGCATCACACCTCATATCTCATCTTGCTATGCAAGCTGAGTGTGGAAAAGGAAGATGTTACTGTCCTGGAAATGATGTTAATACTTTTAGATTGTTCCCTTTGGGTGTGCATGGGTCTGCATTTGTGCTCAGGTTTGGCAGTGCAGAGCGTTGCAGCTCTTTTTGCAGACCAGGTGGGAGGCGGGGGCAGGGGGGGCTCCTTGCCTTGGACTGCTTTTTTGCAATCCAACATGCACCGCATCATTATGCCAGTGTATGCTTTGTCTGTAAACAAGTCTAGTTGTGTCTGAAACGCTCTTTAGCTTGCCCTGAACTTCTGAGAAAAAGAGAGACCGTGTTTGCAAAAACCAGAAACTTTAATCCATGCAATAATGCTCCACAGCTGCCCAATTAGACAGGAGTTAAGAACCCCTGTCTAATCTGGTTTCGGTCAGAAAAAAAATAAAATAAAATTCAAAGTTGCTCTTAATGTAAAAATTGGACTGAAAGAGAAATTACATTATCTGATTACTTGCGTGACTCAGAATAGCAGCTGCTGATCAGGTCCAAGAAATTTTGCTTCACAATGAATCTGAAGCAGTGAAAAGTGAACGAACTGGTTTGTTCTACTTTTTCACAACAAATTTAAAGTTGACATTTTACCTTTTTTTTTTCTCAAGTTGACTCAATTTCCTGAGGTAGTAAGGACAAGTGTGCGGTGTATTTCTCATAAAATACCACAGAAATAAAGGACACAGTTTCCTTTTTAACCATGCACTTGTATCTGTGTTCATCACAGTCTGTTTAATGGATCACCCCCCCACCCCTCAATTATGCATTAGAGATGCAGCGTGATAATGAGATAATAAGAAAGGAATTCAGGTTGATATTTTTTTCCACTTGCTTATGTTGTACAGCAGTACCACAAAGATGTGAAAGCCGGTGATCTGTGATGTCACAGTACCCTACAAAATCGTAACACCTGAATTAGATTTGCTCCTAAGCAAACATATAAGGTTGTGTTTTATCAAAGTTCCCGAGCTGCTCGCATACACCCAAACATGAGCACCCAGGCACAGAAACCTTTAATGGTTGCATCATTTTCCTGCCACTTCAGCTGTTGTCTCAGAAACATTTGCTTGTCTTAAAACACAAAACAACATTGAAGAGCACTGCTTCATTTACACAGTTACCTCTTTTGGTAATATGGTGATTTTATTTTTGCTTTTCTTCCTTTTCCTTTTAAAGTGTCAGTTCTGCAGCGTGATGAGTAACAGAGCCCCTGTTTGACGTCATGGAGGCCAGCAGGGAGAAATCCCCTTCTTCCCTACTCAGGTGTTTGTTTTCTCTTCAAACGTTTGAAGATGAAACAGGTACCAGGTGTCATCTGAAAGCACGGGCTTCCTATGGAGTCCCGAGAAAAGCTGGGCACGGTTTTCAACTTGTCACCCTTCTACGCTGACAAGACTTTTTCAATATGACTCATGCACAATGGAAATGGACTTACCACAAACACTCACACAAACCAGATGACCCAGTGTGTGCCAGACGCAGACACCAACCCAGTTTGGATAAACAAAATGAACAACTGCATATTGAGATTCCAGTGTAGACTAGTTCAAGGTGAAAAATCAATATACTGTTGTGTTTACCTGACATATGCAGGTTACAGAGTATGTATCCTGCATATGCTGAAATGACACTGATGATCCAAGTATGCTAAGCCCTTTTCTGCTTCTTATGAAGTAAGAAAAATTATGTCAATGAGGGAAACAGTAGCCATGATTCTGATATCAAGTTTTCAACATCTCGTCATTCCAAATGATGTGGTTTCAGAGTCACTGCAATTTGACTTGAAAGCAGAGAGAAAATGCTAATGATCAGACAGGATAATGTCTAAGTGCAGGTAATAAATGTAGCATAAAGAGATAGAGAGAGGAATTTAAGGGGAGGTAGAAGGTAACAAAAATTCTTTGAAAGGTGAAGCCACAATCCCCTTTCTCTGTGACCGTGCAAGCCACTGATGACAAGGCCAAGATGGCATCTGCTGATAGAAGCTGCTCATCAGCACCTTTATTTCATGGGCCACAGATTGTGGGGATGTTGGCGGGGTTGTGTGTGTGTGCATTTGTGAGCTACGTGAGTGTGTGACTGCTTACTGAGGGAAGTATGACTAAACTTTGCTGTTACAATCAGTGACATTATTTCCAGGTTTGACCATGTCCAGAGCGCCTTGGTAACATGGAGTAAGGTCATCACAGAAAATTAAGCATGATATTCACAACAAATGATGAAATCCTGAACCAGTGTGGAACATACTCATCTTCACCTTTTTTTTCTGCAAAAGTGACACCCAGCCCTGATGTATGTAGGTTAAAAAATATCTAGAGGAATGCCATGTTTGGCAGATAAGTTAGCATCAATGTAAGTGAAGCACAGGTTATTTGCATCATTTTTATGGCTTTTCCTTTTTGTTTGCTTTTCAGTTCTGTCTTTTACAGCTAGTTTTGCCTTTCGGTTTTCCAGTGATTTTGTTTCATTCATTATTTTAATGTATCTTTTACTTTGGATTTCTATTATTCTTGTCTCTGCATTATTTCCTTTTTTTTATTTTAAGATACTTTTGTTTAAGTGTTACTTGCTCTCACCTGGATCGTATTACTGATCTTTTTCTGCCTCAAATATACTGGCAGGGTTGGTATTTTTCTCGATAGAGATATTGCTGTATTATCACATATTACTGTAGTAACAGGCATGACATGACAAAACAAAGTTAAGGGGTTATTTTAGCATCGTTGTGTAACAGAACAACAGTACATAAAATGGTTAATGGTGTATCTAAATGTTACCTAATGCACTGCATTGTGTAAAAGGTGCTGCATCTCAAACTATGACATTTTCCAAAACCCTGCAAAGTAGCTTACTTACCTGAACTGCACTCTTTTCCTTTGATAGTTCTATTATTTAACCAAAACCAATTAATAGAGAACATCTGTCGAGGGGTTGGCTGTGGAAGGGTTACAAAACATAGAAACAAGTCTTGGCAGTTGATGACAGAGCCAATAAATAACACTGTCAGAAACAGTCTAGGTGATACAGAGACAGAATAATGGAACTTTGAAGTGATAAAAAAAAAAGTAAGATTTTTGACAACCTAAAATATAAATTGTTTTTCAGGATGAATAACTGTCTGTGCCTTCATCTGAGGGGGTAAATGGCAGTTGTGAACCGTAGGGATACTATCAGTGAACACCTGTTTCAAATTTGAAGAAGATAGCACAAACTATGACTATTCTCCAGTGTTTTTTCCATGAAAAGATCCAGGCGGAGCTCCAAAAAGGCCATTTGGAGACTCCAAATGGACACATGGTAACCAAATAATATTCTGAGACAATAAAGGCATTTTTTGTTTTCATCAGTTTGAGCTAAAATATACACAAATTTGCCATTTATAAATTTTCAACTGGTTTTGGTATTACCGCATACTAATGTACATAACTGTAATAACCACAGATTCATAATATACTATAACTCCATGTGGAGCACATTTATTTGTAAAAAATATATATCACTGTCAAGGCTTGAAAAACAAAACTAAATTCAAATCCTGACAATCACACCAGCAAAATGACACACTATAAATAAAGAAATAAAAATAAGACAAAGTATGTAAACAAAAAAAAGTATAAATAAGGAAATAGACATCACACTAGAAAAACGGCAAACATCAAAAGACAAGTGATAACTAGCCTACTACAATAATAATAGAAAAAATGGGTGGTAGTAAAAGTTGTAGTAGTAGCAATAATAATAATAATAATAATAATAATAATAGTAATCATCATCATCACCATCATAATAATAGGCTGTAATATAGTGATATTTAGGTTACTGTCGATAATAAAGGTCCTCTTCATCTGAGGCATAATCTCGGCCACTGTCTGAAAAGTCCTCAAAAATCTTGCTTCCTGGAAACCAAAATGGCTTAATTAAGTTATTTGGGCATAAATACTACTGCTTGTGAATCGCTGTGAGTTATTACGCACAGTTAAGACAACTGAGTTGCAGAGACACACAGTTATAGAAAGGGAGGTCAATTAGCACATGCCATACATCATCTGAAAGGCTGAAACCTCCTCTAAAAGATGGAAAAGGAAAAGAAACACCGCAAATCTGAGTTTATAGCTCATGGTAAAGGTAAGATGGTCTCTCAGCTTCAAAAAGGTACTGTCAACGATCAAACAAAACTCAACCAGCTTCGAACATTCTGCTGCACTGAAAACAGGCATAATAATTATAATTACACACAAACACAATAAAACATTTCCAGAACTGTTCCTGAACGGTTTTAACAGTTGCGATATCAATAAAGTCAAGTCGAGGCTCTGACCAAACTGTTGGTGGGATAGTTTCATAGTATCAGCAGCAGGAGGTGGATGGAGAGACAGCGAGAGAGAGAGAGAGAGAGAGAGAGAGAGAGAGAGAGAGAGACACTGGAGTTGGGTGGAGACTTACTAAAACAGGTGTTCATGCTTGCACACCACTGCTGCCTGAGCCTGCAATTCCCTCAAAACCTCCGCAGTGTTAGCTGGGTCCATTTTCTTTCTGGCTGGAATATTTCATAACAACCTGCAGTCAACACCTAGATGCCAACACTAAAGAGTTGCACAAGGAGTTTTATTTTTATACACTAAGGTCTCATAAAGATCCAATAAAGCTGATAGAACTTGATGCCCTAAAGACAGTGGAGATGGTTGTGGACTTGAGGAAGAACTCAGCCTCAACTACCCCATCACCCTCTGTGACTCCACAGTTGACGCTGTGGTCCTGGGATCTATCATCTTGCAGGACCATCTTCCAGGCTGAGCATCAGCTCCCTCATCAAGAAAGCCCAGCAGAGGATTTAATTCCTGAGGCATCTGAAGAAATTCAACCTGGGCAATGATACTGCACTTCTACTCCTCCATCATTAAGTCCATCCTCACCTCCTCCAACACCATCTGGCACACTGCTGCCACCACCAAGAACAAGGGCAGACTGCAGTGTGTCATTCGGTCTGCAGAGACGGTGATTGACTGCAATCTTCCATCTCTCTAGGATCTGTACGCCTCCAGGACTCTGAGGTGTGCAGAGAAGATTGTGGCTGATCCCTCCCACCCTGGTCACAAACTCTCTGAGACACTCCCCTCTGGCAGGAGGCTGAGATCCATCAGGACCAAAACCCCATGATACAAGAACAGTTTCTTCCTATCTGCTACTATCCTGATCAACAAGGCCTAGAGTCCACTTTGACACTGGCTCTCTCCTCTTCCCTTCCAGACCTACAAGCTACATGAACATAATATCTTCAGACCTTCTGCATTACGTAAACACACAGACTCTATTTATTTGGGATCACCTCATCCTATTGTATATATGCACATTTATGATATTTATAGCATTCAGCTTGCACAACAGCTCCTCATTTTAAAGACACTAAATATACCGTATATATGTACGGATTTTCTGTAGTCTAATACTCTGCACCAACAACACCAAGTCAAATTCCTAGTAACTGCAAACCTACTTGGCACTAAACTTGATTCTGATTCTGATCCTAAAGCAAAACAAGTCATCAGTTCTGGGACAGATATTGGACAGGTTGAGTCTGGGAGAAGTAATCAATCAGTCAATCAAACTTTATTCATATAGCACTTTTTATACAATTAAATGCAACACAAAGTGCTTTACAATGTTACAAGTGGTACCCACCCATCTGCTCACACATATATACAGTGGCAAGAAAAAGCATGTGAATCCCTCAGAACCATCCGGGCCTCCATATCGACTGGCCACCAAATGCGACCTGATCACCATGGCCACCAGCATGAATGAAGCCACTGCCATGAAAGAAACCACCGTACTCCACCGTAGGCCTGTGGGGGAAAAGCGTGTGAAGCCCCCCAAACCAATCACACCCCGACCCCCATCCCCTGGCTGCAGGAGCAAACACAAGAAAGGACTACCAACACCATCCAGCCACACACACACACACACACACACACCCTCACCAAAGATGGTCATCACTCTGCCCGATAGAGATGAAAACCACCCACATTAATATTCCAGCTAGAGATCCAGTGAGAGCAGGGGTTTAAATACCACCTCCCAGGTGGTATTTAAACCCCTCATACAGGTGTGAGGAGGTGGAGCACAGGAGAGCTGGATCCAGTGATCCGGGATCTAGGGAAAAGAAAAGAGAGCAAGATGAGTTGCAAGGTAAAAAACAAAACAATAAAACAAAGAAAAACAAACCATAATTAGACAAACTCAAAAAAAATCTTCTCAGGTCCAATTTTTGCTTCATTCTGAGTATAATTTCTCTTATAAAGATTGGTGGCACAGGGTCCACCTGATGAGACGTAATCATTTCAAGTAGGCCTATTCTTTGTCCCCGTGTCTGTCAAAGTTGTAAAAAAGACAAACATAAAAGATAAATCTAAAAAATGCAGCGAGCTGACAATTACATGGACTGTTCTATAAAACAACATAAAATAGATCAGATATTGAAAGTGAACCATTTTAACAATTTTAGTTAACTTTTTCATGTCATGAAAAATATCAGTAAATGCAGTGAATACGAATCACCCCAAAACAGCAAAAGGCAGGAAAAGTAAGTGTTAATAAAAACATCAGCCTGGGAGAACATCTTGCAATTCTGTTAATTGACAACAAGTCAGTGACATAATAGGGAATCAAAATAGCTCCTCAGTTTCTCTGAGGATGAAGTGCTAGTGTTCTAGGTCAGCAGCAACATGATTTTGACTACTTTTTATACTGCAGAAATCTGAGTTTCTCTGTGTTTGATCTAAACTTACTCCATTAATCGGGCTGATAACTTTTTATCAGTTCAGGACCTCTTCTCTTCCCTGCCTTACATTTACCAGTGACCTCTGGAATGGTGGTGATCTTGTTTGACCAGGCCTCAACCTATGCACACAATCAAATAATCTGAAAGTAAAAAAATAAAATAAAAAAAAAGATCTAAAAATCCCAGAATCTCATTTTTGACAGGGCGTAGGCCAGGTTTGGAAATGTCTGTCCTTCGAGAAAGCAAAAATGGTGGATTTTGTTTGGTTAAAAACAAGTTATCTGTCATAAACAGTGTCATTGTGGGTAAAAAAAAAATAGTTATGTTTGACTGCAATGTTCTAAATGTTATAGTTTTCATATTTTTATATTGCATTTTGCCAAGTTCAGAATTCTATGGCTTGCTGCAATAAGCCTGCTTTTTCCACACATGGTGTAGGCAAACATAACTAATGCTTGTTTAAATGGCAGGAAACCAAAAACCTCTCTCATGGTGCTGCTCTAGGTATAATTCAGACCAGTCTGTTTTCCAAGTGCTGACTAAGCTCACACAGTGTAATACACTTACGAACACTGGAGCCAAGACAGGCTCAGGTCAAGCAATGCAGTTATAAGGTCTAAAGTCCTGAGCTTTCGCCACCAGTGTGATGGATAGATGTATCAAATATACCTCTTACATCAAAGATGAGAGTAAACCAAGTTACAAACCGCAGTGATATATCAGACGTACAGCAACAGCTATCAGCGCAACAGCGATAAGTTACATATTCATGTTGAAGCAGATTAACAGGCTAATTACCTCAGATGCATTTGACCTTCTGTTCATGAAAATATTAACGCTCAATGTGTCAGTCTTCAACTCTTTTCCTGCCTTCTGAGCTCATCCATCCATCCATCCATCCATCCATCCATCCATCCATCCATCCATCCATCCAATAGCTTCCGTTTATCTGGTTTTGGACTGCAGGGCAGCAGCTTGAGCAGGGAATCCCAGACACCCCAATCCCCAGTCACCGCCTCCAGCTCTTTCAGGGGAATACTGGGGCGTTCCCAGGCCAGCCGAGAGACATAATCTCTCCAGCATGTCCTAGGTCTGCCCTGGGGCCTCCTTCTGGTCGGATGTGCCTGGAACATTTCTCGAGGGAGGCATCCAGGGGGCATCCTCACCACATACCCATTACCACCTCAACTGGCCCCTTTTGATGCGGAGGAGCAACGGCCCGACACTGAGTCCCTCCTGGATGACTGAACTTCTCACCTTATTTCAAAGGGGGGGTCCAGGAACCCACCGGAGGAAACTCACTTCAGCTACTTGTATCCACAATCTCATTCTTTCGGTTACTACCCACAGCTCATGACCATAGGTGAGGGTAGGAACTTAGATTGACCAGTAAACAGAGAGTGTCGCTTTTTGGCTCAACCGATCCGCCTGTCAATCATTTTTCCTTCAGCCTTCTGAACCCCTCCTGATATAATGTATATTATTTCTAACTCTCATAATAGCTTTAGATCTTACTTTTACATGCTGTATTTCTATAAACATAGCTTTAAAAAAAAAAAAAAAAAAAAAAAAAGCATAGCTATTCTTACAGTCACTTTTTTTTCAGTTTGAACCCAAGATATTTGTACTCGTGACAGCAAAACCTTAACCAGTTTGTAAAAATGCCATTCCTTCTCGCAACACTTAATCATTGTTATGTCATTGATAATACCAAGAACACCTTAAGGTGTGTAACAGTTCTAGGTTGTTGTTGCTCTGTTTTTCATTTCACTTCTTTATTGGGTAAAGGTGAAGACTGCAGGCTGGACAGTAATGGATATGGTTTGTTATATTGTTTTTGGATTTGGTTATTATCTTCTTCTCATGGTTTTTACCTTTTGGAGTTGCCACAGCAGATTATCCGTTTCCATTTTACCCTCTCTTGTGTACTTTCCTCTGCTGCATCAACCAGCTGCATATCCTCTTTCACCACATCCAGAAATATTCTCTATGGTCTTCTCCTTCTTCTCCTGCCTGGCAGTTCCATCCCCAGCATCCTTCTACCAATGTATTCACTGTCCCTCCTCTTTATATTACCAAACCGTTACTCAAGAGGTAAAGTTGATGAAATATACAACAAACTTGTGCAGCCATTTCAACCTTCCCTCCCTCTGATTAGCCTGCTGTTTTTTTTCTTTTTTCTTTTTTTATTGTTCCTTAGACATCTTTTTTTAAACAAGTGGTTCTCCCATGCAGCCAACATCAACATCGAATGAAGTCCAAAGATAAACATGGACCTTGGTCCATGACAGAGTTGATGTCATCCCCGGAGAGCATCAGTTAATTCCTGTCCATCTAAATAATTACAAATCTGCTGTTTTTCACAGGAAGAAAACAAAACAAAACAAAACAACAAAACAGCGCTCACAGATCAGCAATACTTGTGCTCTTTAGGAAAATTATTCTGAAAAGGTCTGTGAATATTCACTGCTATGGCTTTTCCTCTTTGCTATTACTCTTACCCTGAACAGTCATCATGTTTGGTTTCTTGATACAGCTGCCAAAAGAATGAAATACAGAAAAGAGATAAAGTAATAAGACAATAAAAGCTGTCTGAGTTGTGGTAATCATCACCACTATCACATGCTGTTTTTCAGTGTCCTTGACGTTCCCAAAGTGAAGAAAAATACTTTTTTCCTGCTTTTTTATGTTGGAAGGGAGTTCAGTGCAATGCATTAAAAGCAGGTGTTCCATGTCATCCCCAACACTGGAAAACAGTTTCAGTCATAGACATAGAACAATCATAAAAAGGAGCATGATTTGAAAAGAAAAGCATGAGGAGGAGATGCTTAATATCTTATTTAGTCAACCTCTGCCAGCTGGAACAACAATATCGCAGCTAACAATCACATCTGTGTCCTGGAAATTGGGTGATAAACTCTGTCCTGCTTTTGCGCTCTTTTTAACCTAATTTTACTTTCACCACTTGATAACATTGTAGCTTTGCATCAGGATTCATTATCAATGGATTCAGATGTTTTCTAAGCCTGGTGATGTCAAGGTGAACTGTGAGTATATCTAAGGTAAGAATCCCTTTGTTCTTACACTGGAGTGTTTGGGATATTATTGTGTGCTTATGTGTTTGCTGTGTAGGAATGTGTAGGACTGTGTAGCTTAGAATGTGTGAGTTTAGCAGCTGTCCACATGCATGTCTCTATAAGCGTGCCTGAATATTTTCCATACACATTGCCAGTCTGCTGCAGCCTTGTCACTGCTCGGTGCCAGCACACAGATGTTTGGCCACCGTCTTTTCAGTAAGAATTTATCTGGAATCTGTAGAGATAAACGGAGAGGACAGTTCATGCTCACCAATAAGTCTGGGATGTCTGACTGCAGTGATACTTGTGTGCAGTGTTTTGAAAGTGTTTTAGATTAGATAACATTTCCTGTTCTATCCTACAAACCTCTGTGAACTACTGTGGGATATTTAGCTACCAGGAAAAGGAAATCATCTTCATAAAGTTGCCTGCAGGATCTCGGTCAAATGTTTTGCAAATGTGAAGAACGAGCGATAGATTTCCACAAGGGGAAAAAAAAGATACAATTCCAAAAACCTTTTAGGAAAGATTACCTTTTTCTTTTTTTTTTAAACTTTGTTGCTATTTCTTACAGCAGTGCAGGTGTTTCACCAGCAATCATCATCAACGTTCCCATACTGCTCTGTTCAGTAGGTGTTCTTCAGGATGGAGGCACATTTTCAGCAGCTGCTGAAGAAAACTCCTGCATCCAGTTGTGGTGGACAGAACCAATTTCATGATGTATGAGATTAACTATTGGTGCTGGAAGTAAATGGTGATTAGCTGATGAAATGTAAACCTAATATGAATGAGGTACAAAGTGATTGGTCCAGATGCTGGAGATGTACAGTAATTATAATTATCATTAAAAAAAAAAAAAAAAAAAGTGACACAAAGGAATATTTGCACTTATTAGCTCAAAGGGTCCCTCTATAGACACAATACCCACACAACACAGTAAAATAAATGAATAAAATAAAATAAAATAAATCATGTAAGAATTATTGAAAATAAATGCTTTTAAGATGAGTATCAGAAAGGAATCAGAAATATCACTTTCACTTCTTATTTTCACCTTTTCTGTCTGAACGTGTGAATATAAAAATACAAAATATACATCAGCAGCATCACTTTACCTTCTCCTGTTGAATTTTCTGATTTAATTTAAAAAAATCAATATCATCATCTTGCCAATTAGATCTTCTTCCAAATGCTCTTGGACCACTATTTACCCCCCCATCATTATTATTATCATTATTATTATTAAGGCCCCTATTACCACTCTTCTCTTTTCACTGGAGTTGGTCTTTTACCACTAAAAACAACTGTTATTGTTCTTATACTTTAGAAGCCTGGTTGGTTCAGATCCCGATGACCTCTATAATCTTTGACCCATTTTAATTTTCCCTTCCTTCCGAAAAATCTTTGAGAAACTTGTTGTTTCTCAGCTGAAACAGAACTAATTAAAATAACTAGACAATCTTCTTCTTTCAGCTGATTCTGGTGTTTTATCCATCCTCATCCTGCTTCATGTGAGGGACCCTTCAACACCATCTCACACTCCATCCTTCTCGAAAGGCTTCATGCTATTGACGTCTCATATACATCCAATGACAGCTTTAAATCTCACGTCTCTGACCACACGCAGTTTATTCAATTAAAATGCTTCACTTCAGACTCAGTCCCAGTTAACGCTGGTGTATCCCAGAGTTGTGTCCTGGGCCTCTTGCTTTTCATCATCTACTTACTTGCATTTGGTTCCATTTTTGAAAATCATCTCATTCATTTTCATTGCTACATGGATGACGGCCAACTCCTCATTTCTACCAAACCAACTCCTCCCTTCTTCCTTCTTGTTGCTGCCATACTGGTTCAGTCTTGCCACCTCCAAGCTCGTCTACTGCAACTCGCTTCTGTTTGGTTTCCCTCAGAAAAGCATTCACAAACTCCAAAATAAGTGATCATTATTAATATATCTTCTCTTTGTCTCACCAAATGGTGTATTAAGAGTACAAGGAGCATGGAGGAGGAGACAGAAGGACAAGCCCCTGAATTGTGGCACTAAATTAGTACATTTTGTTTTATTTTGTTTTTTTATTTAAAAGAACACAAACAAACATGCAGGTAAGAAATGTCAGATACTTTTTGAATAGATACTGTAACCTGGAGCCAGAAGGTTGTCCATGTGAACCAGATGCCATATTTCCACAGCCATATGTGGAAGTTTCAAAGCATTAAATGTAGTTGTTGAATGGTAAAATCTAGCAAAGATTATCTCTTTATATTGGGATTACCAAGTGTAATCTAAACAGCTCACAAAATGTAATCAGTCAGTTTTTCTTTTCAAGTACTCTGACAGTACTGACATTCCCTGAAGGCAATATGATTGACAAAGGTTGTCAGCTTGGTCCGTTATGATGTCCTGAAACTAAAAAAATATGATCATAAACTGAAAAAAACAAACAAAAAACAAGATCAATCAGGAGAAAAAAAGAAATCAGAGCTCGTTTCAAAATGTATGTTAAAGCAAAAAGTAAATAATTTATTCCAAAGAATTTGAGAATTTAATCAATATCATAATTCGGTTTAAAAATCTATTTCTTCGATTTCAGTAGTTTAAATATATTGTATTTAGTCAAAGTTCAATATCAAAGCTTCAGCTTTCAATTTTTTGTTTTTTTTATCAACAGTAGTTTTCTTGTTTTTTTGTTTGTTTGTTTAAAAAAAAACAAAAACAAGTGATAATGATTTAGCTGCATAATGCATGAGTTTTACTACCAGTAAACTGAAGAGGTTAAAACATACCAGTGGCTGGAAAAACCTGGACTGAAAGACGGCACAGAAATGCTCAGTTATCACTCTGACACAACGTAAAACGACAGCATATATTTTACACACCTCTTTATGAGACCAGACCATTTAGAGACAAAGACATTTTAGAGCCAAGCTGTATTATGAACATGAAATGGAAGAGTCAATACATTCTGATTCAGCCCGATACCCACTCTTTAATCTGGACTTTTTTGGACTGGTTAAAAAAAAAAAAAAAAACATAAATAAAAAAAATAAATAAATAAAGCAACGTGATTCCAATTGCTAACGTACACATTTTATGACAAACACATACAGACTGAAATCTGACCAGATGTATAAGACCTGTAATTAAAACAAAGATTTCCACAGAGTATGTTACCACTTAAATAATCAGTGAGCAGTAAATGTGTATTCAATAAGCATGTCAAACATATAAAACCAGCAGAAAAAAGACTTGAAAAAGAACAGACCGTTTTAAGACAAGTTCCCTTTTGAAATGCTTTCAGACTGTGGACGCACAGAGGTGCAATAAATATAGTGTTACAAATGCAATACAAATGTATTGCACTGCTACTGGATGTCCCATTTAGCTAAAGATACGTATATACTATATATGAAGAGCACAAAATTTATACATTATACCATAACAATGAATTCAATAAACTGTTACTATCTATTACTATTACAAAGGGCTGTTTACTGCTACTTCCCACTGGAACCAGTGAAAATTATGTTTTAGCTCATAACAGACCTTGTTTCTTTCTTTTAAGTTAACGAACATGTATGGAAAAAAGAAAATGCAAAAATACATAAATAAACTGCCAAACAAAGAAATTCATTCCATATTGAAAGATTAAAAAACTGTCACTTTTAACTTGTGTATATTCTTCATGCCTGTAAATGTCTGTTTTAATTATTAGAAATATGTTATGTTTATTAATTGCAGGGAATTTGAATCATTCCTTTGTTTAGTTTGACAAATGATACCAACCTTAAAGCTTGTGAAACAGTTTTCAGTGATTAATGTACTTATGTTAAACAGAAATGTCCATATAACATATTATTCACATTCCTAGTATGTGGCTTCTGAGCTAGAATTTTTATTTGTACTACGTCATAAAATTCCTTTTGTTTCAGAAGCTGACGCATTTTCCCGAGTTACCCACTCCACCACTCTTTAATGGGATGTACCTCTTTGGTGATTGGTTGTAAAGTTTTGTGCTTATAAGTGAATGTAATTTGGAAATAAATTACAATAACCTTTAAATCTAAGTTCTGTTATGTTTTGTCATAGTTTGATCTATACATGTGTGTGTATATATATATATATATATATAGAGAGAGATAGAGAGATATGTATA
>JBAMYA010094470.1:0-21304 GCA_037176975.1 Arrhamphus sclerolepis | reverse complement strand
TCATTTTGTCTCTCATAGTTGAAGTGCACCTATGATGAAAATTACAGGCCTCTCTCATCTTTTTAAGAGGGAGAACTGGCACAATTGATTGTTGACTAAATACTCTTTCTCCCCACTGTATTCCTGTAATAAATTTGATGGAGAAGGAGTTAATTTGCCAACTTGTTGCTCAGTTATAAGCATGCTGAGGTCTCCAACGTGCTGTCATTGTCTTAACAGCTAAATGAATTGAGGATTGGCAAAAAGAGAGAGAGATACCCACAACTGAATGTCCATGTAGTGAACGAATATGCAAATATTCAAGTGTTCAGGTTGAGTTCTTACAGAATAAAAAGCCCTCTAAGGGGTTTTAACGTGATGACGACAGAGCTGCAACATTGTAGTCTGGACAGTAAACAGACTACAACAGTCATTTGAATTGATTTTGGCATCAACAGTTAATTACAGACTTGGACTTCTGTCACTCTTAGGGATTCTGGGGGATGAGGTCCATCTCATTTACAAATAGAGAGATAAAGGAAGCTAGTCAGGAAGTAATCTGAACACGATTATGTATGTTGATGCTTGAGCGCACCAGTTATTCACAAATCCTCTTCACAAAAATGGAGGCAATCGCTGGACTCCATTTGAAATATATTGGCGTCTCTCTACAACGCCATCCTTGACCAGTGCAAGGCACCTTGTCTGTTGCTCTGATTGGTTGTTGCATTAACCAAATGCTCCCAGAGACGGTGAGAGAAGCAACAGTTGGTTCCTCCAACTGGATGAGGAGGTCCTGTGGCTCGTTTTCAGAGCCTACATCTGTCCAGATGTGGCTCTGATCTATCAGGCTACCAGTCCAGCTTTCTAACCTTCAAACTGTGAATTCTTGACTTTGAAAAAAGAAACTTTTTCATGCAGAGTGTCTTCAAAAACAAAACAAAACAACAATTTGCAGTAGTTCGAGATTTTTTAAATGTAAATCATTTTATTCTGACACCTGGGTTTGTTCCAGATGAACTATTTCTTAGAAAATTCTTTTCTCCGAGACCAAATAGAGACCACTGGGTTTGTCCAACCTCTAAGTCTGTCCTCTTTCTCATGTGCAGTTGAAGTTACCTCATATTATTTTCTCTCCTTTCTCATATTTTTCTGATTTAAATGTATTATAAAATGTATCCTATGTTAGAAAACATTACCTTGAGTTTTCAGTGAATCAAAGTGATATTTCTTCAGTCAAATTTAAAAGTTCAGCCTGACTTTACGTTCCTGGACGTATGCAGTGAGTTGGTTAACCAGATGAAAGTGTGATGAAGTGTTTAGGAACATTCGGGGGGGCAGGATGTGATCAGTTAAAGGGTAAGCCATGGTTATTTTAAGCTGCAGCATTCCCCATCAGTGTACCCACAGCTCATGCTCTGTGGGCCATGCTAACGTGACACCCTGCACCGCCGTTGTAGTGACTTTGGAAAACGAGGAGTCGCAGAAAAATGCTCTCAGGATGGTCCCGGGCCCAGCTGCTGCTCCTCTCCCTTTCACGTCCATCCCGGTCATCTGGAAGCGTGACAGGCAGCGTGACTAGAGTTGCTCTCAGACTTTCCATCTGTAGTATTAATGGCGGCTTCTCTCTCCTCCTCTGCGATCCGTCTGCCTGACACCGCCTGCCTGGAGTGTCTCTGTGTGTTAAATCTCTGCCTTCAGTCTGCCACACCACAGAGCTAAAACCCCCAGAGTGGCTTTGTTGTTCTTCTGCAGCAGAATCTCTGCCTTCAGCCTGTCTGCCAGAGCTGAATCTTAGCTCTCTCCTGTGTGTGTGTGTGTGTGTGTGTGTGTGTGTGTGTGTGGCCTCAATTTCTGAACGGCAGAAAACATTGACAGAAGCGTCCTGAGGTTGTGGGGCCAATCGTGTCCCCAGCTTACACATTCATGACTAAGATTTTGTTCCTCACATCCACATATGAAGAAAAAAAAGGCCTTTTTGAATTTCACTGATCTTTTAAAGAAGCTATTGCGAAATGGATGTGTGTTTGCTCACAGAAAGCTAGTGAAATTGATCTTTTTTTTTTCTTAATCAGTTTTTACCTCTTGTTATCTCGACAACACTTGCAGCCACGATGATCTTAAATATCATCTGGTTTTTTTCATCAGCTTTTCTTTCCCACATCGACTCCGATTCAGTCGCCTCCGTCCACTCAAGGTGATATTGATTATACCATTACTTGCGAGGTTGGTGACCTTTGTGGGCGCTTAGTTGCTGATTTTGCTGCGTCACTCTGTTAAAGTTTACCTTAAAGCGCCCGTCTCCAGCGGTGCGCCAACATCTGCTCCAGACGTCTCTCTCAAAGTGACATCCAGGGACCTCTGCGGGTCCTTGAGTGCAGCAAGGAAGGTTCCCTGCAGAATTTAAGGGTAAAAATAGCTACATCACACAGTTTACAAGCTTCACATTTGGAAATGTAATTGTTCGAATTTCTTTGTGGACCTACACAAGAAAAATAGCAATGGTTTGCTTCACGTGTCAATATTTAATGAGCTGGTACATGCTGACACGGGATTACCCAGGGACAGGAAGTCTTTAGGATGCATATATTTTAAACATTTGTATGTGTTTTGTATCGACTTATGAATCCTTTCATTGATTTAGCAAACAGTTCACATTCTTTGCCATTTCTGTTGACTTTGGTTGTTTTACAGAAACCCAGGCATTTTTTAAAAATCCAAAACAGAATACAAGATAAGATACAATATAGATGCTAGCAATTAGATTGACACTTTCAGCCTGACTTCAACTGTACAGTAGACAAACTATCTAGTCATGTGACCCACAGATTAGTACAGAGCATTTGAAGCCCATTTCTCCTGGAACCATGTGGTGCCATGTTGTAAAAAGGTGGAACAAGGCTGTCAAAGCCTACGGCAGAGCTAATGGCTAGCTGTCAGCCAAGGCATCTGATTGGTCAGCTTTATTGTTTAATATACTTCCTTTATTATTTACTTTGGGGTCCTACGTAAATGTGCTTCTTCAGATCTTCATTTATTCTCCTTTTTATTAATTCTCTAAATACCATCAGTATCCCACCAATTGCTACTTCCACTCCTTAGACACAATATGCAATCTAATCATAGCAACATTGTACCAGGCGTGGACCTGATATTCATTTCTTAGGAGCATATTTGTTTGTTTGTTTGTTTTTAACTCAACTTCTAGCTGAATATTTGTTGTAATCTTCTGTCGAAGCTCCAGAGCAGAAATGCTCTTCAGGACTATAGAAAGTAGTATACACTATACTATACAAAGTAGTATACACTATACTATACAAAGTAGTTTAGAAACTTTCTGGAAAAGAACCAGTATTTTGAACACAAATAATATAAAATTGCAGTATTTTATTTTGATACATGCAGAGGCTGCTTTAGTGCATGGCTTATTTTAATATGCTTAAAGAAGTGTATTTTGTACCAACTTTAAAATGTACTTTGAAGCATCATTACTAAATAGTGACATGGCACATTTCCAGGGGACCGAGGGGTTTGCGGCCTTGAGATTTTTAAAAGTTTTAAATAACTCATTATTATATCTGTTGGAACAGTTGACGACAGCCTAAAAGATGAAAACTTTTTGCACCCAGAAGAAGTGCAAAAAGATGTCTCTGAGAAATCCCTGGTTCTCCAAATAGCTGCAGTGATGCATGAACACGCACAGAAATAGAAAAACAAAAAGTCAAAGGTTCAAATGACAAAAACGTAGAAGATACAAAACAAACAAACAAAAAACAGAAAAAGTTGTGGATCTTTACGATATCTGAGAGTGCTCAGGTGCCTTTTTGTCAAGTGTGTGTTTAAGGATGGAAACTAATGAGCTTAATGGCTCATTAATTACATAGCATTAGTTACCTAGCTTGGGCTTTATGTATAGTTAAGAAGTAATGTTAAAAAAAGTGAAAAACTCGAGGAAATGTCAGAAATATCTCCAAGTATCTCCAAATGTGGATCCCTTCCATCATGGTGGAGATATTTTGGAAAGCTTTTCCAAAATCTTTTCAGGTATTTAGCGTATTGACTATTTGCATTTCCAGCAGTTGCTTGAAATGTGCATCTTAATGGTTCAGAAAATGATTACGGACAGGAGCTGCTGATGAAAAATGCATGACTGGCCCAGCTGTCAGGTGCTCCGGTGATGGTTTGAGAAAATGGCCTGTTAGATGGTCTGACGGTCACATGTCGACTGCACAACAGCTTTATAAGATAAATAATTCAGATGGCAGAAACTGTCTCTCATTGAACACATCTCTCTCTTCCTGCATTTAATCACTCTTTCTTTGATTACTGGCTGTTTTGACTTTATTTCTCCATGATCTGCCTTCTTGTGTCCTCTCATCTCAGCTGCTCCCTCCCTTCTCGATCCCATGAGTTAGCCTCACTTCCTCTATTTAGTCTCTGTATTTTTGCTGATCCCTTGTGCAATCTCTCTCTCATCAATCCCCCCTTTGAACTTTCCGTCTCACCATTCTCTCTTCTCTGCCTTCCTGTCCCCTGCACTGCTCTCCTTCAGCCCACTCCTCCTCCTCACTTTTGTGCCATAAAGTAGATGGCTGGATGATTCATCCCTGCCCCCAGACTGTTGTGATCCTCTTTTTATTGCACAGTTATACAGGACTCCCCATTCCTCCTCCATTGTCTCTCTGTCCTCTGCAGCAATTGACGTGTATCAACAAAAGCATCTAACGCTAACGCAGATAACAACCACCACTGGAAACGATAACCGTGGCCTCATGTGCTCCGTAATTATTGTTCTGCAGATACTTTATGTCGCAACTGAATACAGTCAGGATTTTACAGTGCTATTGATTGGATCTCGGAGAGTTGTTTGTGCAGCCATTACGCTCCCAGGCACCAGTTTGATTTAGACTGGCTCCTCGTGATGACTCTGGCTATCTACAGCCCAGCCGTCTTTTTCTGGGTATTAGTCATCGTTATGAGACGGGCTGAAGCGTGTTTTAATCAAACTGTCTGCTGCGGTATTGCTGCGTATCACAGTCGTTCATTCCTCATAAGCATCCTCACAAAAGCTGGTAAAGGTGTTGTTCCACATGACTGCTGAAATACAATCAATCACTGAGAGACCTAATTAATCAGTGTTTGCTGAATGACGTCTTTTCACCTCATTTAAAAATACATCAGTGCCTGTTGCTGCAGGGCTCATGTCAGCTTGAGCTATTACACGAGAATGGTCTCACTTTATCTTTTATATTAAGTCTGCACCTCTCATTTAAAGACTTTCCAGCATTTACTTTATCAAAAAACTACAGTGGTGGACGAAGTACACAGGTAAAGTATGGATACACCAATGCAACGGATAGTTCAGTTAGTTTAATTTAATTAAGTTAAAACATTACAATACTTGCTCTTAACAACACAAAATAGCTAAGCAGAGAAAATATCATCCAGGCTTCTCAAAGTGTGAAAACATTGCAATTATTTTTTTGAACAGCTAGAAACCAGATAGATCAGAGCCACATCTAGACAGATGTGGAGTCTGACAAAGAGCCATAGGACCTCCTCACCCAGGACGCAGGAACTGTTGCTTCTCAAACTGCCTCTGCATACATTTGCTTAACGCTGCAACCAATCAGAGTAACAAGCAAGGTGTCAGAGTGATGCAAACAAATCAGGAGAGACGCCAGTATAATGAAATGGAATCAAATGATTGCTGTCATTTTTGCAGCAGAATTGGAGGATAACTGGTGTGCTCAGATAATCAACCACTTTGAAAAACGTGCCTGTTTGTTCTGTTAACGTTAGCTGTTCTTGAATCGCTTCCTTTATCTTTAAAGCAGGTTTACCAGAGATTGTCACAGAAGTTCAAGTCTTCAATTATCTGTCGAAGCCAAAGGTGGTTCAAACAGACAATGTCTCAGCTCTATCGTCATCATGTTAAGCCCTCTAGAGACACTCTACAAGGACAGGCTGATCTGACTGGCTCCTCAAGACTTATGGGCATAATTAATGAACTCAAACAAAGCTGCAGAGCTGCTGAGCAAATTCAAATTTGCTAGCTGTACGTCTAGATTTCTAAGCTCAGGAAATGCGTCTAGGACTATGTATCTGTGCAGCATAGTCTCGTTCTTGGGCCTACTAAAGCCCTCTGTCATTTTAACTTCTGCTATGTTAATGGTGTTAGCATCCAACATCTTCTAAAAATAAAAGAAAATGGATACATTTCTTCTGATAAGGTCCATACTTCAGTTAAATAAACCACAGGTCAGGGTTCCTCAGTCTAGTTACTCGAGAGATAGTGCCCAGAGGTAACATCTGGTTTTCAGGGTTGAGTAAGTTGAGTAAGTAAGAAAAGTTGCAGTTCTTAGACTGACCACCAGCAGCCGACTCCAACTGAGTCAATTTCCAATGATTGTAATGTTAAAATGTCCAACTGTGCTGCAGAAGCAAACAAATTTACAGCCTTGTTAAAAACAACAACAAAAGGTTTTGGTCTCTGCAGCTAATTTGAATTTATATATAACACTTCAGCTAAGTTATATGAAGCCACAAATAATTAGTTTTATTGTGTATGATTATGGGCTCGGTCTTTTATAGCCAGCTGTCAATCAATGGCTAGCTTTAATCACTTTACTCAGTGCTCAGCACTGTCTTCTGAGCTGTGAATAAAGACCTAACAGAGGACAGTCATTTTCATTTTGAAGATAGTTCAGCTTCTTGGGTAGTTAACTGCACTAAACGACTGCTGCGGCCTGTTTTGGGTCGGCCTGAAAGGGTTCAGCTGTGAACCTTAGCAAAGCCTCCTGAAGCAGCTTTCCTCACTCTAGTTTAAGGCTGCTAACCAGAGCTAACCAGCTAACTGCTTGCGTCCTTCAGTTCACCTGATGTCAGCGGACCTCCTTGTTTCGAATGTTCTTTCAGCATTTGAAACGAGGGTGTTTCAAAGGAATGCCATAGGTTAGTGAACTTTATTAGGCAGCAAATATAGAAAGACAGTTACTGGCAAACAATGACATCTCATTCGTCATCAGTGAAACTCATGAACGTTGTGAAATATATTTGAAAACTGTATAATGTTATGACTATATTTTGCTGCTTTCTGCGTCTATAGTGCATGTTAGCTTGACATGATAAACTGCAGAATTTCTGAAATGAACTTTTGGTGAGATGTAGCAGACTTAGTGGGAGTCTATTGCTATTACTATGGAAACGATTTAGAGTGGTTCCAGTGAGTTTCCCATATCATAAGCCAGTTTGTATTCACATCAAACACAATCTGAGGTAAGTAGACCTTCTTCGTAAAGGAAACACCTGTCCCTTTTGGCCCCAGTGTTCTGTTCACTGCTCTGAGTTACGATGCCACTAACACCATCCAAAAGTAAGGACGCCGACCTTTTTGTAAATAAGAGTTGTTAAACAAAAAGAAATAAAAATAAAAAAGAGATTAAGCACAGTGAACCTGCAATTACTGCTGGACAAAACCAGGGTCATTCAAACCCCGGTTAACGCCTGAAGTTTACCAGAAAAATGAATAGAGCTAAAAGAAATTTGACTTGCATTTGTTTTCACTTCATCATGCTCCAAGCTAATTACACAAGGGATGAAAAAAATAATTCTGTTATTGAATGCCTGCATTTTTATGGTCTAAATTAACTTCTGAGCCATTTTAATATTGTCACAAATTAAAATGAACTTCTTAACTTCTCTTAAATGACTGACAGCAGCCATGGTATCTACAGAAAATACATGTAGCTTCTGTCTTTACCAAACCATCATAAGCCTGCTGACGTTTCAGCATCTCTGCACAACAACATCAGAGACAACTGCATCTGAATATCAGTTAAAAAAAAGTCTATCCTCCTCCCCACATAAACATATTTCTTACGAAGCAAATACAAGAGCTTTTATATTGAGTACTGTTATGAGATACATGTATATGTGCTCTTTTTTTTTCTTTGCGTATTTGCTCTAAAGCTCTTCTTCTGCCAAGGTCAGAGCAGATTCTCCAAATTCAAATGAAGCGATTCACATCTGAATCCAGCTAACTCACTGACAAAATACATGATTACATGATTGCTTTCAAACTCATAATAAAAAAAACAACAACAGTATATTCATGCAGTAACAGTACATGGCATATAAAGTTATCTTTATTCTGAATTTGTATGGTCATGACTTTAACAGCCATTAAAGCTAGTCTACTGGGCAATAATGATAGCCTCTAATGTTCAGCATCCAACAACATATTTTAGCTTCTCAGATGCCATTTTCAAATATCCTTGAGCTGAGACTGTTAGTTTCCTTTTTTACTGATGGCAACCAAGTTTACCGACAAATTTAAATTGATAAAAGCAGCTTTCATCCAGATGTGTTCAGAAATTTCATACTCAGTGAAGTACGTGCAACTGTTTATCCATTGCTCCTCTTCTTGCTTACCGACCGTTCACAGCTCATTTTCCGTTAGTCTTTGGGTATCCATCAGTGGATGGTGGTTATTTGGGAGCTCTGTCTGGGTCTTGGGCAGCCAAGGGTTGATGAAATATGCATTGGACAGAGATTGAGTTGAGCGACCTTGCCTGTGCGGGGGTTTGACAAGAGTAAGTCTCCATGGGTCCATTTAATAGCACCCAGACTCAAAGTGTGTGACGGCTCTATCTATTCGGCCTCTTTCCCTGTTATTATTGCATAGACATATGTGTGTGTGTATATGTGTGTGTATGTGTGTTGTGTTGTGTTGTGTTTGCATGGTATTACATACAATGCACTACCTGCATCCAGATAGCTGGAGGAACATTACTTTCACCTTCATGCATTACATTTGTGTCAGCTTTGGCATTTAGACTATATGATGATTATGTTTGTAAATGTATGACAAATAGGATGTTTTTCTTTCCTACCAGAATGAAATGTCATACAGCCAATAAACCAGTCGGATTAAATCTGCATAATGTGCAGTATAAAATAATAATATCTGTTCACTACATTATGGGAATATTTACACTAAGCACAAAAAGAACCAATGTTTGTTTGTTTTTTTTGTTTGTTAATTTTTTGCATGTGTGTGTGGATTGAAGTCTGATGAAACAACAGACATTGACAATTCAACAGTTTAAAGCAACACAACACTTGAAACACTCCCACAAAAAGTTTCTAAACTATTTTAGCAGTAGTTTAACTAATAGCAAGACAAACTGGACTTCCTCCAAAGCCTAAGCGTATGTGTCCCCATCCACATGACTATGTATCATCCCAGTTCAGGAAGAGAGCTGCCAATCAAAGCATTCAACTATGGCACTCGTACAGTGTTTGCTAGATGGCATTAACATGATGCTAACTATAACATGAGGTGATCTAACATGTATTATCATGATGAACATCATGGCAGCAAAGAAAGGAAAAATTATCCACCTCTAACCCATAACTGACGTGGTATTGGACCACCATAAACTGACGATAAGAAACAGAAGGCTGCGAGTTGGATGATGTCCTAGCCTTGCTGCTATTGGATTATTAAGTCATATATTTTTCTTGCTTTCTACATCCTGTGTATTTGAGGGTGGTTGATATAAGACTGTATTATTAAAGTTCTTTTATTTTAAGTTGTTTATTTTGCAATAGAAGCCAGGAAGCATAAGAAGCATAGAAGCATAAGAAAATGTAAATGAGAACTTTTATTGTGAATTCAGCTGTATTAAAATACAGCAAACGTGAGCACTAAGGGAAGGAGGGAAGCAAACAGGTGTTAAGCACTGAAGGAACAATACAAATGCTTAGTTTGGTGTTGCTTCATTGTCAACATTATACAAAATAATTAAATATCCTGGGGAAAAGAGTCATTGTTCGGCCATTCTGTCCAGAACTACCAAGATATGATTCTACTGGCGCTTTATAAATCACACTATGAATACAATTTTAGGAGGCATTATTCACACTAACTAGATAATCCATCACTTTGACAATAAACTACACCATTTTACAACTTTTAGTGTTAAAACTAAATGTTGATTGCGGAAGAAGGAAGACATTGATTTCTATGCAGACATTTGAGCATTTTTTTCACCAACTTAATTTAATTTGTTTATACAAGCTACATCTAGTTTTGCATTTCAAGTCTGTGACACATTCAAAAAGGAAGAAAGATTTTTTTTAAAAGAAAGAAAAGGTGGAACAGTATAGCAAAAAAAGGCATCATGGAAACCAAACAATAGAAGTGTCTTGTGACCAAAGACGGGCTGAGACAGATGTCAGCAGTGACAGAAACTTGAAGGAATTGTCTCAGAGTGTGACGGCCTGTCGCTGCCTCTACGATCTCTGTCAACTAACCAACCAATAGGAACTCACCAGGAAATAACAGATACAACGAAGAAACGGGAAGAAACATGTGCAACTCAGATAAAGAAGGAAGGCACTTATTTTTATTTATTTATTTTTATTTTCAAAGCACAAAAACACCACTACAACAACGCTAACTTTATAGTCATCGGTGCATTAGCACGCTAGGAGCTACCTGCTAAGAATAGCAATGATGCTGCCATATGATCCTAAAATACATTTATTGTACCTTTTTATTTCTGTCATAGCTGTGATTCCATGTATGTTCAGTCACAGTGTAACATGCTGCAAATTAATTATCTATCGATTTCAGGTTTTGTAATGTGACTTGAATTAATGTTATAAAACTGTTATAATCATCCGGCATTAGGTGTGCAACGATACAGGGCTTCAGTTTTTAAATACTTCAGTTTTCTCCACACATTGGCTGGGGACAGGTCAGACCTGCAGGCAGACCAGTCCAGTACTTGAACCCTCCTCTTTCTCAGGTGTACATTTCTCATGTTTGCAGAAGTTTTTTTTTTTTTTTTTTTAAATCATCTTGTAGAGAAAATGCATTGATGTACTTTTCTGCATAAATACAGCTATCACAGAAGTGTAAATGACCTTTGCTAGGGCATCATTAGAAGCCCATACCATCATTAGAACCTGTCTTTTGGACTGTGGTCACTGATAACAGTCTGAACATTCTCTTTCACTTCTGGTATGAGCGAACGTTCCCCTTTCTTCCAAAAAAACCCCAAACAAAACATCTACGATACTTATTTGTCTAACAAAACTGTTTAACTGTCTCGTTGTTCATCCCAAATGCCTCTAAGCCCTGAGAAGTATTGTTTTTGCAGGTTCGGTTTTGTGTGAAAATAGCTCCATGCTGTCGTGCTTCATGAAGCTTTCTCAAAGTAACTCTTTGCCCCTGTGGTTACATCAGCTGCTGATGAATATCAATTCTTGATGCAGTATTGTTTTAGGGATCGAAGATCATGGATGCCCAACTCAGTTGGAGGTGTTTTCCCAAAGCAACCTAACATTTGCATTGCTAAAAAGTGGCCAATTGCACTCTTTTCCAGATTGAGATACACATTGTGTACAATGCTGTATGCATAATACACATCAGCAGCCTCAGCTAAGAAAGAAAATCATTCAAGACATATGCTGAATTATAGTTTCTGTTCTTAGATTTTGAACTGTGTAGGCTGAGAGAGCTTTCTCTGTGCTAGCAACCCTCAGAACCAGTTTGAATTCAACAGAATATTGCTTTATTGAATAATAGTTTGCATAATGTTATTGTGTGTGAAAATAGCATTAATGTGATTTTTTTTTTCTTTCACTTTCCATGCTGTGAAATAAGTTTAAGGTATATATATTGTTAAATGCTGCTATGATGTAAGTTTTTGTCAGTTACTACTAAAAGCAACGGCGTGTAAGATTGTTCTCTTTAGCGCCCCTTTCTGGTTGAGAAGCACAATTGTCTGTTACCAATGTTATAAGTACTGTTGCTGTGTGAACCTCTCCAGGAGCAACACAACACACGTGCATTTGTTGACCAGAAAAGAACCGGCAAATCCTGAGGGTTCATGTGGAAACAACCCAACTCATAGTAACAATAGTAACCAGCATGCTAGCTATCGAAGCAGACCACATTTCTTCATCTTTCGGCTTCTTTTATGAAACAAACTATGAACCAGTGAGGAAACAAAGAACTTTACTCATAAACTTTACAGCCTAATATCTAACTAAAGTGCACAGGATGTAGAACGAAAGAAAATTATGTGACTTATTAATCCAATAGAAAGCTAGGACGGTATCTGACTAGCAGCTCTGCTTCTCCCAGCTCATACCAGTGAGTTTATGATGGTCCAACACTGACTCGTGTGTGTGATCTTGCTATATTTTTCTTTTTTTTTCTTACTTCTTCTGACATAACCCTCTTCACTGTCTTTGCTATGACATTCGTAGTGATCATGTCTGTGAGACAGCTTCATCTTATAGTTAGCGTCTGGCTAGAAAACACTGTGATGAATGCTGTACACTTTGATTGGCAGCTGGGAGGCGTGTCTTCCCGAGCACGGCTCGCTCACCAACGTACATAGTGCAAATGCAGGCGATGCAGATGTGCTCAGTCTTTGGCAGAAATGCGATTTGTCTTGTTATAAGTTGAACTATCTACTTCCGCTGAGCTGCTTTAAGATTATGATGTCTTATAATTATGTGGATTGTGCCTGATGTGATTATCATGATAAGGTGATGAATCAAAGTTAATTATAGCAGCATCAGTTTGGTTTAATTACAGTACCAATACTTGGCTGTTTCTGATGTGATTTGCTGCTCTCAATTCCTAATTTTCTGAAAGTTCCTTAACTCTTCAGTGATGACTGAAGGGAGCAGATTTCCTCCTTTCAATAGGAACTAAAATTATATTTCTACTTGAGACAAGTGGCAGTCCACATTTTATAGATACTATAGTGCTGGCAAGGTATGAGGTCACAGATTCTCTGAGTTTTTGGAAAACCTCAGGAATCCAACATTATTTACAAGTCATTCAATACAACGTAGCACAGATGGGTATCATTAGCTGCTACACTTCGCTCCATTCAGCCATGGTGCACCAACAACCAGAACACAGTCTGCAACCGAAAAGTCTCAGGGGAAAATGACCTCCCACAAGTCCTTGCGCCACCTCGTCTGACAGCGCCACGACAATATCTTTCCAAGTACCTATCTGCTTTTGGAAAAATCCAAGGTATTTAACATAAATAAACATCATTGTGCTCTACTTTAAGAATCTCTCAGTAACTGCCGACATTTGGAGCCTTGGTAGAGTTAGGAAATAAATGAGAGCATCTACTGATAGGATAAAGATGTATTCACAAAAATTCAGATGAGCCAAAAATAGATGTCCTCTGGTAAGCACAATAACTTCATACAGCTTCAGGGTGGGGTTTCTAGTCTAGTCCTTTATGTATATAGAATCAGTTCTGCCACAGTGTATGAAGAGTCATCTGGCGTTCAATTTGATCAGCTGGCATGGCTGCTGGTCATGTGGTGGTCCTCCTGACAGAAATCATGATTTAGCAAGATGTTATCATGTCCAAAGAGAGACAGCTGCGGGGAAATCCAAACTGGAAGCCCAACAGCACATTTTTGCATTTGAGTCATTAACCATCTTTGATCTCCTCCGCTCGCTCAGTGTTAATTATTATTTCACAGCGTAGCGCTGCTTATCGGCGCAACTTTGATTCTCCGTTTTCATCACTAAAACATGAAACATCTGACTGAAAACAGAATAACAAAACATTCAGTTTAGTTCTACTGTTTGCTCCTAATTTATAAATGGAGATTTTTTTCAGCACCTGGGCCCGCTGAAAAAGACAAAGCAGTTTTTCCTCTGCGTTTGAGCATTTAAATTATTGTCATCTGTAAATAATATTTACGATGGCATCTAACATTTTTACTTTTTGAAAGCGAGCTTTGAAAATATATGTAAACAAAACATTATTAGCATAAAGTTTTGGAGTTATACTGTCAGTTTCTGAATTGTGGTTTAAAACCAAATATTGTCAAATGTTACATATTGTGAAAGGTTCATGGGGTGAAACGATGTCGTGGTTCAACAGAACCGTGATCCTTCGGCCCGGCAGTGGTCCTTATTCTCTTCAGTTGATGTTGAAATTATAAAAAGGTTTAGCTTTGGGAAGAGCTAAAAGGCTATCTGTCTAAGCTACACGGCTAACGTTGGAGGCTGTGTGAGATTCTTCCAACTGAGTGGAACGCCGTAACCTTCCAGCCCTCTGAAGTCTGGTTTAAGGTACACAGCTCCAGCCTCCTCTGACTGATTACCTTCTTTCTCAGCGGGGCAACATTGTGCTGTAAGTATTAAGGTCACGTTACTGTCAACAAGGGAATCAGACTGTGCAGGACTAAAGTCTGTTTAGCTGTCTTTCATGAAATTGGGACACAGCAAGGAAGAAAACAACAATGGTGATGTTTCTCTAAACTTCGTTACACCATTTTCTGATAAACAGTGACTGCAGTGTTACTTCCTCTCATATGCTGTGTGATCAGTTAATATAAATTATTATTAAAATTATCAGACAGGGTTAGGTGGAGTGGCCCAATTTCTATGCCACATCAGAACAAGATCAAGAGTATGAAGGAAACATGCACATTTGGAGAAAAGTCAGTAGACTGAAAGACACTAAAACAACTAAAGCAGCATCTTCATGAACTGTTTAAGTCCCCTAATGTGATTTTATTTGTACTCAGAGAAAAGAAGAAACACAGAATTATTTGAGAATCCATAGAGAACCTCCATGGGGTCATTATACCAATAAGATTGATTCCTGTGATTTCTGCATTGTGGGAGAGAAACTGACATTCAGAAATTCAAAAGAATTGTAACTAAGCCTGGGACTGGAGCTGATCAATAGATCTAATAATCTATATTAGAGAATGAAGCACTAATTTAGTAAGGTTGCAATAAAAGGTAGCATCAGCATAAACTTTATTCTCCAGGTTTGTGCAAGCAAATGAGGACTTTGTCTCTCAAGGTTTTGTAAAAAATAGAAGCGTTCACAAAATATGTACGTCATGTACAAGACTGAACAAACATGAGATGTTGCTCAATATTCCTCCATCGCTTTGTGACTATTGAAAGTTCAGCAGAGCGACCGTCTGGAGGAAGAAACTGTCTCTGTGACAGGTGGTTTTGCTCTGTAGGGCCTTCCAGATGGGAGAAGTTTGAACAGTTTGTGTGCAGCATGTGAGGGGTCTGTCGAGATGTTCCCCTCCTCTTTCCTGACCCTGGACCGGTACAGGTCCTGGATGGAGGGAAGATCGGTCCCCAGTTATTTTCTCTGCAGACCTTGCTGTCCGTTGAAGTCGGCACATGTCCTGTTTGGTGGCCGATCCAAACCCTGAGCTGTGCCAGGAAGTACGACGTCTGCTGCCACCTTCTCATGACCAGCATCTACAGTATCTGTGAGATCCACTTCAGGACCAGGGAATCTGTGGATCCCAGTCTTGTTTGCTTAGCTCATGCTAAATGCGTAGCGGAAATACTGAACCTGACTCAGAAAAATGATTTCTCATCTGCAGGGCTCCACTGTTTTAATCCCTCTGTTTGACAACATGTGATTGGGTACTTTTTAAAAACATTGTAGCCTTTCCTCCCCATGTAAATGCAGTTATCTGTCTGTGTTTTGACCAGGCATTCATCATCCAAAGCTGAAAAGTTTTAGATAAAAACAACCCAAAACATACAGTCGTACATTTGGGTCACCACTACCTCATTGCGTGACCATGAGACAGGGTTTTTCAAAAATGGATATTTATATATTTGTGTGAACTGTGATGCTGCACATAAGAATTAGTTTAATTAATTCATGGTCCAGTCATGTGACTTATTTTTGTCCCTGTCTGACGTTATGCGTTCCTTGAATATGAGAAATCCTCAATGACATGTGGTTCTTGGCTGAGTTGAAGGCGAAGGCACGCACAGCCAGAGTCCTGCTGGACCTCGTATCATAACCCTTCATTTCTCCTCAAAATGCTTCATTTCTCTCACCTTCCCTCTGCACCTCTTTTTTGCTCATTTGTTTCATCCTTCTTTCTTCTGGTCCCTTTGGAGCGTCTGAAAATAGCAGCTAAGGAAAAAGTGGGTCAGTTGCTATGTAATTGCGTTCATAGTGAATTCATCTGTGCGTAGTTGCAACCTCACAATCTGTCAAACTATTTTACCTCTCTGACGTCTTTAACTGGCAACATTTCAGGAGAACAAGCTCTCTTTTTTTTGCAGACAATGTTGGGTTTTTTTTTTTTTTTTAAAGAAATGAAGTCAGCATATTCTGCTGTCTTGCATATTTAGCTTTTTAATGAAGCTCAACACATTACTTCTTGTCATCTATGAACATCTGAAAGTGGGCAGTTATGTCATGTGATAGGACCTACAAATAGCTTCTTCTGTCTGAAAAACACTTTAAAAACTTACCCTTCTTCATATGAATGTAGATTAAATGCAGCCATGATTTATAGCACCTCTAGTCAGGTAAAGTGGTTTTACGAGGCTTGGGGGGGTGGGGGGAGGGTGCACCTTGTTGGACCACCGGTTTAATATATTAATGAATGATCCCTCAGTGTCTCTGGAACAATGCATGAAACATGCCGTCAAAAGCATTGTTTGCTTTAATGTACTTGCATTCATTTAGGTTTTTTTTTAAACATTATGAGGTGCAAAACAGCTTCGAGATCAAGGTCCATAGATCATTTAACAAAACGTCAAAGGACAGAACAGAGAGAAAAATAAAAATTAAACCAATGTAACGTTAGAGCTTCACAAAGTTTGAAAAGCAAAAAAACAACTGAATGTTTCCACTGAAGGTAAAATCCCTGATGAAAAGAATGAGAGGAAAAAAATGGGGAAGGACAAACCAAACTATGGCACTGAAACCAAAAGCAGTTGTGTCTAAAAAGAATGTCCATGATGAAGCTTCAACATTTTCTGACAGCTCGCTGAAGCCACATTTTGATTTTCACGCAGTAATCTCAGTATACTGAAGTAATGAGCAGACAAAGACCACCACTCTGGTCTCTCCTGGAACACATCACAACCTAAGTGATCCTAAAATAAAAGGGTTGCCACTGTTTTTATGGTGTCTCTCCTTTTTCAGAGAAATCTTGTTTGTTTTCAGCTCTGTGCAAACTCGGCTCATGTGGTTTGATCTAATTATCTCTTATTTGTTTAACTAACATAGTTAGGCCTAGTGGCCCCATCCAAACAGCACAGGAGTCTACAAAGACTCATCATAAATGTACTGTTCCAGGCTCTCTGGGATAATAATTATGTTGATTTATTAATCGTCAGCCCTGCTGAATGGACGCCGCTTCCTTTGACGGAACATTCAAAATTCATGAATGGACTACAAAAGCTTAGATACGAAAATATAATCTTGGACCTTTCTTTAGGACCTATTTTACTTTGAAATATATTCCTCCATTGCATATTTGTTTTTGCTTTTTACTTTTCAGCCACTCACCTTAGTACATTTATACAGTTTTTGCATTTATTTTCCACTTTGTATTCCTAGAGCCCATAGGCTGTACAAGAAGACCTGAACAAATCGTCTGTGATGTCACCTGTAGGGCTTCTGTCAAGGCTTTAGGTGGCGCTACACTTGCTGAAACTGACTCCGCTGAATCTTAAAGGGGAACTGGGTGGAATAAGCAACCGTGGAAGCTGACCAGAACCTGCTGACTTTAGCTCAGTTTTCCCAAGTTTGCTAATTTAGTGTGACTTAGCTTATACTAACCAGCATTTCCTTAAAATGCTGACTGAATCTTTTTCAGTCTTGGTGGAAAGGTTAACAGCATAAAAATCCATATATTTTAAACAAGAGAGATTTTGTTTTCTTAGCCTTCTTATGCAGTCGTGTGCACCAAAACCACTTAGTGCTAAGTAGATAAAATGACAACTAGCTGTTAACACCATGACTGCTGTCACTCTAAAAAACAAAACATTCCCCTAACCATACATTAATTTGAGGCCTTATATATAAAAAATTAACTTCCTGTACAGTTGTCACTGATGTGAAATTTATCTTTGGAGACTAAATCTTTATTTCTACCGTAAAGCTGAACATTTCAGCAGAGTTCTTATAAGATTAGTTCACTTTTGGAGCCGGTACCTAGAGGTCAGTAGGTTTTTTGTTTTTTTATTTCCAAATTGCATCAGATGAGCAAACCAGCTGTAGCCATGCAGCAGAACTTCAAGTCTGTTGCTGCTTCTTCGTAAGTTGTGCATTGTGTGTTTTGGGTTTTAGTTTTTTTTTTTTCTTTCTTTGCATTTAATCACCACAATCACATAGCCTCCCTGGTGGCTCAGCGGTAGAAGTCTCGCTTACCAGTTGGAGGTCTGGGTTTGATTTCCGGCAGTTTCAGGAGTTGCATCTGGTGTAAAACTTGTGCAAAACCAATTAGATCACATTTAGCCACTGTTGAGCCCCCTAATGAGAGCACCTGAAAGGAAAATTAATCACAGCAAAAACAAACATTTTACCGTCCACACAAATGAGAGCCATAGTTGAGCAGCCGGATCCTCCTTGAGGTTGATTAGAGTTTGATTTTGGCCCTTCGCCATTCACACTTCGCCCCTATTTTTAGTCCCTAAACTGACACCATCATGGGTATAAACCACAGTCGCATTGTGATTCTAACTTGTGTGGCTAACTACAAAGGTCTAACACGCTTACTGCAAACTGCACCAGCTTTTTCAGGAATTACAGATCTTTCTTTTTTTTTTTAATTTTCTTACATTTCTCCAGTATGCTACAGACGACTGAAACAGGACACAAAGCCTGTACAGCTGCAAATATTAACAGTGCTATCGAGTAATCGACCCTTCCTGGTGGATATCAGGTTTAATTTATCTTGTGTGATCCTGAAGTAAACATGCTACAACAGGGAGTAAGCAAGGATTTTGACTGCCGTGTATTAGTGTTTGCATCAGTGTCTTAAAACATGCATGTACAGATTAATTTATGTTCAGGAGACCCTAATAAAGCTGTGCTTAAAAGCTTCTACAGTATATGTCAAATCGCAGTTATTATGTGCCCTTTTTTTTGGCTAAAACATTTGATATTTCCGTTTCCTGAGCTTGGAGGTCTGTTGATTGGTTGTTTCTCAACTAGGGATCCTGAACTTGATGATCACACTAGAATTCATGTGTCAAGCTCAAGGACCACATCTGGCCAGCTACTTCATTTTACAATAAAATTCACTTTTTTACCAAAAAAAAAATTATTTTGGAAAATTGAAGTTATATAAGAAACATTTGCGATCTTATGCCAAAAATTCACTTTTTTATTATTTTAATTTTAAGACTTTAGAAACTAGCAGAAATTCTGACAACATAGCTGATAGAAAAGGTAAAGAATAAGCAGCCCCTTTAATGGTAACCATGGTTATAAGGTGGCCCAGGATGAAATAGAGTTTGACCCCTCTGTAGTTATTAGAATTTATGAGAATCTGAAACACCTTTTTCAGCCCAGATTAAACGCTTTCATTTTAGCATGTTTGCAGTGATTTTGTGGATTCTCTCTTATCGCCTGAACTCTGTCACACAAGAACAAGTCATGAGCTTGTTTTTAACCTTCCCTGTTTGTTTTTGCAGGATTCAAGTGTCCTGTCTGCTCCAAGTCTGTGGCATCCAACGAGATGGAGGTTCACTTCATCATGTGTCTAAGCAAGCCTCGCCTCTCTTACAACGGTGAGAAACACCTTTTATGTCCTGGTAGTTGGTTTCTGTACGTTATTTACTGTTTTATTTGTTTCTATTAACATGCCATATCCAAGTTTCCTGCTGTTGAGTCAGTTGCTGCACTGATAAATAGTCATGACGAGGCGGGTGGGCAGGTCTGCAGGCTGACCTGAGCTTATTTTTTTTTCACATCCTGATAAATGTGAATGTGGAGAAATTAGTAAAAAAAATAAAAAAGAATAGTGACTTTACACAACATGACGTATGCAGCCATGCGGTCCTGAAAATGCAAACACAGCTGAGACCGTGAAGCTCCCTCATGGCGATCAACCCTGGTTGAAATATGTAACCTCTTAAGTTTCACAAGATGTTGCTGGTGTCATCTGACCCCATTATGTCTGTTTATTTTTTAGCAGTTTGTGTCATTCTGCTGGAGCAGGAAATAAACATGCATGGTTTAAATAATACAAGCAGCTCTTTGTATTCTGGAAGCTCTGTCGGTAGATTTCAGAGATTCTGATTCACTGAAAACTTTAATACTTGGTATTATGATGCCGATACGGTTTAACATTTCATGCAGCATGGAGAGAAGAGTCGCCCATTTATAGGATGTTCTCTTCATGCTGTGTGAGGAATTTCTGAGGCATTTGGTGAGTTTAGGGAGAAAGTTAAAAACACTTACTCATTGCAGCCACTTATGTTTACTGTTCCTTCTGTTTTGTGCTCTATAGGTGCTTTTTTTTAAAAAGAAAAATCATGCATATGCATATTAGAAAAATATTAGAGCAGTGAATAGCAACTATATGGATTAGGGACAGAAATATATAATTCAAACCAACAGTGGCAAAGATTGGATTCTAATAGGAAGTGCTTAAAAAGTACCGCCAGCAGATTTGAATTTTCTTCACAGGTCCGTCTAGCTAACCCCCCACCCCTCCTCCCCACCCCCGTTGGAGCTCATTAATTATGCCCAAAGTCTTGGGGGGCCAATCAAATCAGTCTATCCTTGTAGGGTTTCTGAGAGGCTTTAATGTGATGACCAAAGAGCTGAGACGTCTGGATGACAAACAGCGGTCACTTGAATTGGCTTCGGCATCCATACTTCGTTAAAGACTTGGACTCCGTTACAATCTTTTAGGGATCATGGTGGATGAGGTCCATCTCATTTACAGATAGGAGACAAATGGTAAACTTGCTCTAATGATGAAGGAAGATATTCAAGAAGTAATCTCAACATGATTATGTACAGCTAACGCTAGAACGTCCTTTTATGTTTTTTGAGGATGTTGCTTGAGTGTTGGAGCACACCAGTTATTCTAAGATTCAGCTGCAGAAACAGCAGCAATCGTTGGAGTCCATTTTCATTATTTTGGTGTCTCGTCATCAAACTCTTCTGCACACTCTAAGTATGTCACCTTGTTTGTTGCTCTGATTGGCTGTGGTGCAAACCATTACTGTGCAAAGACAGTTTGAGAAACACAGCTAGTCCCGCCTCCTGGATGAGGAGGTCCTATGGCTTGTTTTCAGACCCTAAATCTGTCCAGATGTGACTCTGATCTATCAGATGTGACTCTGATCTATGAGATGGCTAAAAACTGGATTTGGGCTGGTAGTGTAAACATGGCCAAAGTAGACTGTTGAGCTCTGGAGCCCATGTGACCTGTTTTCCTTACAGCACCATTGTGGCAGGAAAGAGAACCACTCCTGCAAGTCAAAAGTCACGGCATAATTATGAATTTCTGAGCG